>BLKR01009346.1:0-127660 GCA_011170035.1 Teleogryllus occipitalis
GAGGAGATCTGGAAGGGACGAGGAGGACGGGGTGAGATGATGAGGACGGGATGGGACGAAGAGGACTGGGCGGGACGACGAGAACGAGAACTAACCGGGACGAGGACGGGGCGGGGCGGGGCGGGGCGGGACGTAGTGTAACGGCGGGGCGGGGCGAATAGACGCGTGTGGCCTATTCTAGCCCGGTAGGTGGAGAGTAGGGCGGAACGAAGCGGCGAGGCGCGCAGCCGGGCGGGGGAGCCGGGACAAGGAGCGGCGTCACGCCGCCTGTGAATAATTGCCTTGCAATTACCGCGTTTTGATAATTGGGAATCGCGCGTCTGGCGTGGCGCGCGACGCACTCGCCAAAGCGCTAATAAGCCGTCGTCGGTGCCGCCGCCGCCGCCGCCGCGTGCATCTAATTAGAGCGCGCGGGAGGCGGGACGCGAGAAGCGTTGCACCTGCGGGCGCGACAAGTGGGCCGCCGCCGTGCGTCAATTGCGAAGCCATCGCACGGCGCCTCGCGCCCTCGCACGGCCGCCACTTGGCAGCTGTTGCCTCGTCGTGCTGGGAGGTCGATGGGTGCGGCCGGGTAGAAGATCCTGTTGATAGAGCGACGCGCAAACTCGGCGAGGGCGGGGGTGCTACTTAGCGGCGTGATGGAGGAGGAGATACATTCGCGTAAATAAAAATGTTTGACGCTTCGTTCCCATTCCGTTTCTCTTAGCACGTCGCTCCTTATGAAAACGTTATGCTTACGAGTTCTGTATTCGTATGCATGTATTCAGAGAAGCTTATATTTTTAGTAATGTTGTCTGCCTTCGTCTATCGCAAGCGGAAAATTTTCTGCTTCCTTGAACATCTTGAATTTAAGCGACTCTCCATAGTGGTGTAAAATTCACTTCATGTGGTAACAGAAAATGTTAATTAGTGTTAAAATGTATTTACATTATTTTAAGAAACAAAGTTTGTGTTTTTTGAAGCTGTATCTCACAGCCTATAATATAATTCTTTTTTATTTCAAAAAAATACATTATTTCTTTCATTCTCGATAGACGAGAGGGTTTTACTTATAAAAACATGTACGTGAGGAAAAAAATATCGTTTGGAAATTTACGTCATTATCTCGGATTAATATCATTATTCCAGATTACGGACAGTTACCGCAATCGTAATACGAGAGATGATCGGAAACAAAGAACACAAACTTATGTTTTAATGTGTTAATGAGTTGAAAAACAATTGTTCATCTCAACTTTCAACAGGAAGTTGCATAAAACTATTTTGCTAGATAGTTCCCAATAGTTTCCGGTCCAGAGAATTATTCTCGCGCTTCAAGAAATTCAATATGCTTTCATAAAAATTTGCGTCGAATTGCAAAATCTAGGTCTCACAGCAGACTACACATTCTCATCTGAAGGAAACGTGTGTTCTCCCAAGATGTTTTTTCAAGTTGTTTCACGCAAGGAGACAGATCAGAGCTACATGACAGAGCCTCTCTGTGACGGTTTGTCTGGCCAATGATAGGTGATGCAATGTCGAGAACTTGGGGAAGTCTACATGGAAAGAGGACAGTCACGTGACCCGAGAATGACTCCATAGTTCTCATCAATAGCCGAAAAATTGCTTCACGTTGAGTGTTCGCCTGGCCGGGCGTAGTTCAGCGTGGACGCAGTGGAGCCTACGCATCGTTGTGCCAGCAACCGCGTAAACGCGGAACCGAAACGCAGAAACGCCGGGGACGGTGAGTGAAGTAGGACTCGTTTTGCTGTTTCATTCCGGCGAGAAGCATTTCATTTTTGTGTAAAATATTACTATATGAATATAGTATAAGTACAATATTTTAATAAAAAACGTTGTTTTAAACTATTTTCTGAGCGCCAAATTCAAGAAACCTAGAATTAAAAATTCCCAAATTGAGCAGCTATTTAAGGAGAATCAGAGCTCACACATAAAACCGCCTCCGCTCTAATAAGATGCATTTCGGCGTGCAGCGCCTTGGAAGATAAGTGCCCCTTCCGATCTGCGTATCGCGGCGCGCACAGATCGCTGGGCGCTGCGCGCGGGGCTCCTCGCCTTATTTATTAGGCCTCGTCATCGCGCGAGGCCTCCGATCGATAGGCGAGGGGCGCCCCAAGAGCCAAGCGCTTCCGCCGGCGCCCCCCCCCCCCCCCCCCCCCCAGCATACACCCCGGCCCCCGCCTCCGCCCACGCCCCCACTTCCTCCCACACACATCCGCCCCCGCCTCCGCCCCGCCTCCCTCCGCCCCACCTCCGCCCCCTGTCTCGCCTCCGCCTCCCCGTCCCTGCTCACAAATCCGCCCCCCGCCCCTTCCCCACTCCAAACCCGCCACGCCCCCACCTCCTTCCCCCGCCTCCTCCCCAACCCCCGCCACCACCTCCACCCTCCACCTCCACCCCCACCGCCGCCTCCACCCCTGTCCCTAGCTCCGCCCCCGCCCCCGTCTCTGCAACATCCACTGAGTACGTGTTTCTTGTTTTCGGGCGCATCAAATTTATTGGACGTTAGTCCCGTGAGAGTACAACATGGAATAGCCGGGAAGTGGCGATGTTTGCAACCCGGTAAAAAGTGAGATCCGCTGACGTCCTACACGTAAACTTGCGTGCGTTCCTCTCCTACATGCACCTGCCCCTGGATGGTCCCCCCCTCCCAGACGGGTTAATCTCTGAATTTTCGACTGGCCTTCTGAAATGTGTGGAAGGATAATCTATGTAAATGTGTGTGGGTTTATGTGTGTAATGGGAAAAATAGGGATCAAGAATGTGGAAGGAAAAATCGCGCGCGGCCGGAGCCCATTTGTCAACATATTCATTATTAAATGAATGAACAGTACAACAAAAAAAGTAATTATTTTTACATATCAATTGCTTTTAGACCAAAATGTCCATGGGTGAATGATTAGTAAGGCGCATTTGCGTGCATCAAATGTAGATTATTTATTGCAACAATTATTATGATAATAAAAGTTTTTATTAATTATTTTTCACGTTGTTTTACAAGTTAAATCTGAATGACAAATTACTAAGCAGGGCCACTGTAGAATTAAATTCTCCCATCTCACACAAATCGTTCATATTAGATAGCACTACATTAGTTTTTAAATCAGCGTTGTTTAGAAAAGGTGATGGTTTTTGGAACGCGTTTTATTAGGACTGAAGCTTTAATTCTGAACATCATTGTTTTAAAATATCTGTGCTTTTGTTAGCGATGTGGCATCTTCACCCCCAATTCACCCGTCTCACACGCCCTTCTCCCAGCCACAAAGAATATATATATATTATATATCCACATAGAAAATAAATAAAAGCGACCTACTAGTGCAGCCCAGTGATGCAAACGTCACCATTTTATTTAATTCCAAGTCAATTGTCAACAGTTCTTTGAGAAAAAATTACTGGGGAGGGTATTTTTGAAATCTGGAAGGAAGAATCAAATGATCGGTAATATGAATGAATATGAATCGGTAATATGAATGAAAGGAAATACACAAAATGTAATTCAACGTTCTCTTTGAGAGTATAACGTATTCTTATTTGCATTTAATGGCATAACATAGTAGTATATATTTTCAAATCTCTACTTTTGCTATATCTTCTCGGACACTAGAATAATAAATATATAATGTGATATTAATATTAAATATTAATACTTTTCGATGCAAAATTACGTATATTCAATTACAAGAAATTGGGATTTTTCCTCGGATGGAGGGATATTTTTTATTTACCAGGAGAGAGGTAAACTTTGAAAAACACATTGCCTCGCCTTTGCGGAGCATTGAAGTTGACTCAGTCAGACCGCGATCCCTTTATTCATGTTGACTCAGAGACGAAGACGAATCTCAATATCGAAGAACTGTAACTCGAATTCGGCGAGTTTGAAGAATTTTTGAACATGTTGAATTGTATAAAAGCGATTACTGCGATTAGGAGAGTGGCAAGTAAACAAAAGATGCTTGTACAAATAGAAGACTTGAATATTCCGACATATAGAATTGACCCAAACCCGCCTTTTCTACATTTCACATTCAATACTGATTTACTCACAAATACATTTTCCTTGCTGTATCTTATTTATTATTTGTTATTTTTATCATTTTAAAGGTCGCTTTTCAACTGCTAGACTGCAACGACCACTGTAATTATCATTGGTTTTTTTGAACACTGGGAGCATCGGCTGAGGAAATTACGTACTGTATATGGACACTCACAAACATCAATATCCCGGACGTTATACGAACCCGCGCCCTTCAGACACGAATTAGCTAAGGCCCTTCAGTCTTAACGACCTCGGCTATCCAGGCAGGCTATCATGTCTTCATTAAGCATTTTCTTGAATTTTCTTCGTTCCTCTTAACCGTCCTCGGACAAGAGCGCGGATCGTGCCCGGCTGTGGGAGTGCCCCGCTGGCGGAGATAGGAGACGACTTGAAGAGACCTGATAGAGACCTGATAGAGACCTGATAGAGACCTGATAGAGACCTGATAGAGACCTGATAGAGACCTGATAGAGACCTGATAGAGACCTGATAGAGACCTGATAGAGACCTGATAGAGACTTGAAGTAAATGCCCCGTAAACCGACATACAGATTAGAACCGGTTCTCACCACGCAGTGGGGAAGAACCCCCCCCCCCCCGCGACGAAACATTCACTACACTAACGGGGCAAATGGCCATAACAGTTGACGAGTCTGGAAACATTAATTAATTATTAACTTCCATCGCACAAGCAGAATTTGGAAACTAACTTCGTTGTCGAAATATTACATTTTCTAGGGCTTTATCCAGTCGACAGCAGGTTACCCTTTACGTCCCTATTGGACGCATATTCGACCATACACCAGACACCAACACACTTGCGGACTTCTGAGCTCTGGGGTCAGCAGAACGCGAGGTCCTTTCCGACAACACATACATGAGAGACAATGGACAAACAACCGTGCCCAAGGCGGGACTCTCACCGGCGACCCTTCGGACCGAAGCGCTGAGTCGGTACACGCTCTTAGCCACCTCGGCCATCCAGTTCGGCGAAATATTACATAACACGCCTATTTTATCCGTCCCCCTCTGGTTCGAGAAGCCGATGTTCCGCTGTATTCCATTCCCGCGCGTCCTGCAAAGACGTGTCGTGACAATCCAAATTGTGTCCCCCGTCGCGGAGCGTGTAAGGCGGCTCGGCCCGAGTGCGACCCTCCGCCGGCGTGGACGCGGGTAGCGGAGACAATGGGGAGAAAGCGACGACGGCGGCGACGGGCCCGACGAAGGGGGAGGGGCAACCGGTTCCCAGGGCTACGCGCTGTTTTCTGAGGCGCACAAAGCCACAAGCAGCGCACGCGCACGCCGACATCGCTCCCGATTCCCCGCTTGGCTCTCGGTGCGACGCGCCGGGTTCAATTTCGCGCATTAGGAGGAGCGGTCTTTCTATCGACATGCATGTCGTGATGTAAATGATTTGTCATAGGGTTTCGCTGAGCTTTTGGGTTTTAAGCTGATTCCTTCTCAATATTTTCCATGTACTAATGGTAACGATTGCAATTACATTATGTATTTCAACATTATGGTTGCTACAAATCACATTACACAAATGTAATATACTTTTTACTGTATTGAGTTTTAAATTGTGTGAATTTGAAATTGTTTTTGAAAAACTCAGTTTCATGCTCATGCATTTCGCCCTGAGGAAGGTCGCAGCATGACGCCGAAACATTGGCATCTGTCTAGGACGCGGCGTCTTCCGAGCAGCCAAGTGACTCCAGCCGCAGAAGTCTACGCTTTCGCTAAGCTAGCCTACGCTAAGCAAAATTGGTAGATTTGTAATACTGCAACAATTCAAGTTATAAGAAATAGTGCAGTATAAAGGTTTATTGTTTCATCCGTCGCAATATTCTTTAATAATAATCAATGAAATATCTTATCAACTTCTCTCTCAAGAACGAAACCCGAAATAAAATTTCCTCTGAACGTGTCCATGTAAACTATCAAGAATAATGTGTACAGGCAATGGTGTCGAATGTGTAAGAGCACGAGGAGTTCGTACAAGGTAGAGTCCCTCCGCGCCCCACATCCCCCTTCCCCGTCGAACTCCGACGGTGATCGACTCCATCCGACGCGCTCCTCATGAAGAGGTGGCGTTCCCCAGGGCTCCCGCGCGCGCACAATTAAGAGACGAACGCCGTGGGCGTGGCGGGACGTGGCGGGGTGGCGGAAGGGGGCGTTGCCATGGCGGGCGCGCCGCGTCGAGTGGTGGCGCATACCTGTCCCCCACCCCTTCCCCAGTCACCGCTCGAGCTCTCCCGCCCGTCACTCAGTCAATTTCCTGCTCTCGAAACAAAAGGAAACAAGGTAGCTCTCGTGCGCCAAGTTGCGAACGCAATAAGCGCGGGTTGCGGCGCGCACGTGCCCGAGTGGGCCATTAGCGCGGGGGTGGGGGCGGGGGGGGGGGGTATTAGGGACCGAGAGCCTCACTCGACGGGAGCCTCAGAACCCGTGGATGCCCCTGCCAGATTTACCTACCGCGCGCCACGCAAATCTCCCCTCGGACGGCCGTAAAGATCACCCCAGGGAGAGCGTGCAGATTCGCATGCTTCGCCAACGCGCTTGTTGAGATATTACAATCGCGTTATATTGCAAACAGTCACACTGATCTCCCTCGGAGGGAGGTTAGCTCTTTATTGCGTATCGCCTGCCTCCCAGTAGTTTATTCTTAATGTAAGTAATGTGCGAAACAAATTCTAAAGGAACGTCTGCACCCCCTCTAAATACACACCCCAAGGGCCTGCCTTCCCCGTGCTGAGTGTGCTTAAGTCCTGTAATGGACCCAAGGGGCACGACCTTTTGGGACTTCCACTTCGGGATTGTGAGTGAGATGCAAGTGGGAAAAGGAAGTTAGCTATCTCAGTTAAAAAAGAATATTTAACACGTGCGTGTTTTAACAAATTTAAAAAGTAATTCCCTAGTAGGTGGTAATGAAACAGATTTGAGAGATGTGAAAATGCATCACATTTGTAGTTTCAACCTTTTCATAAAAATAGCGTTTACCCAATCAAGCTTAAGAATAATTAACATTAAAAGGTTAATTGAAAATAATTATTCTGCGACATTTTTATCGATAACAATTATACAATGTTGCGGCTCTCGAAAGGAGGGGATGTGAAAGTTCGGCATGTGGAAATTATCAATGTTTCTACCTTGCACACATTTGTTATTTATAATAGCTAGGTTGTGTTCATTTTGATTTTTAGTGTTGATTTGAATCCCGAGGCAACGAGAAGAATTAGAATGCTTTCAGAACAGGTTTCAATTTATAGAGTTTTCTTTTCGCCGCACTGGTGCGCACCCAGTGCGCACTCAGGGCAGCTTTCGCGTTCCATTCGACCGCTAGGGCGCACCAGTGCAAAGAAGCGCATGTTCCATTCGCAAGATCACACTGAACCAGGCCGCACTCGGGCCCCCTAAACTGCACTGACGATCGCGTCAGTACAGTCCAGTGCACCGAGCCATTATGGGGTTAGGTACGGAAGTTATCCATGCTGATTTGAATTCGTGGTGAAATTGTGAAGGCAATTGAGGATCTACTGTCACGCAGGGATACTTCGAATGATGAAGTATATTATGAAGTATATTATGCAAGAAATGTCTTAAAATCATTTTTGGGATTCGCGAAGTTCGGAAAATCAGTTTGTGTTTTCCTAAAATTTAACCTTCAATAACTTCATGTTAACAAATCCAGTGCTATTTAGAAACCAAAGTGTAGGCATGTCTCAATTTCGAAACGCTAATAAAGTGAAAATAAAAATAGTGACCCTTACAAAATCATTCATATGTAGGTGCCAAGAAATGTTTCTCGCACGCCCATACATATACCAGCGGAAATACTCATGTTAATATTTCATGAGTTGCTTTGGAATTAGTTGTTCGTGTCAACCAAGGAAAACATGTGTTTACATACTTGCCATTTCTTGCTTTGGAATAACTTGTTCGTGTCAACCAAGGAAATAATGAGTTTCCTCCTTCGTTTTAAAAATGAGTATTACCGAAAATGGCGATCCGAGTGGCACTCAGACCCTAAAATTAATCCTACTCCCATATTTTAATATCCAATCAGGAGTAACCAGCTTGTAATCGTTTGCATATTACAATTACACAAGAAAAATTTTCATGACATTGTAGAATATGAATAGATACATGACGCTCACGTACTACAAGTGCTATATGCCCAAAGAGGAATCCTAACCCACAACTTTTCAAACCCTTATGTACAAGTATATTCTGGCTTATTGAAGTCAGCTACGTTGATGTCTCATTGTGTATTGAACTCTCCCGTTTTAGAAGATATTAATCGCGCAACTTTTCTTGAGCGATGGCATGGAGAAATGCGGGTGGAGTGGGGGTACTAATTACATCGCCCACTACATTTTATGAAGCAATGCCAATCTCTGGAATATCAGTCATGCCTTCGCAACAACAGCAATAAATTGAGTTCTAATTTTCCCAGGAGTTCTAGTTATCTCCTGTAATGGATCTGGACCTACTTGGCCATGTCTTTAGATTTTGTTTTTGAAAAATACGACCAAAAGTTCTCGGTTCCAAGAGTAAATATGTTTGCTTACGCGCCGATGAAGATGTGTTTGAATTATTGTCATCAGTGCTCGCCGCGAGCTTTGGTCTTCAACTGTTTATTGCTCCAGGGACGGGGAAGCAAGGTCATCAAGTAAAATAGACCGGATAATACATGTATACGAAGAAAATTGATTGATATGCTGATTTCCATATTGCAAGAGAATAGTGGGAATTTCCATATTGCATGTGTGTGCACTATAAGAGTGTGATAATGTGTGCACTATAAGAGTGTGATAATGTGTGCACGCACTACAAGAGTGTGATGTATGTGTGAACTACAAGACTGCTGCGTGCATGAATGCATGCATGTATGTATGTATGTATGTATGTATGTATGTATGTGTGTGTACTTACGTATGTAAGTGTGGCGTGGGTATGTGTGTACTACAAGAGTATTTGTATATTTTTGATGCAAAGTGCGCTGCACGCATGCGCTACAAGCGAGCGCTCTGCAAGCGAGCATCCCGTTCGTGTACCAAGCAGAGCGCGCCGTGTGTGCAGGAGCCGAGCAGGCGGGCGCAGGAGCCGCCGCATGTTGCCCGGCAGCCGGCTCCCGGCCGCCGCCACCATTCTGCCCGCGCAGGCGCCGCTGGGGCCCGCCGCCGGCGCGCCATGGCCGCCGCCGCACCACGCGCTGCCCGCAGACGACGTCCCGCACAAAGGTAACGCCCCTCAACCCCCAACCCCCGACCCCCTCCCACAGCGATCACACCTCGCGCGCCGCCGCCTCGCACATGGCCGGTGGCCTAGCTTGTCTCCGTCCCCACCCCCTGCCTCTGCTCCCGCCCCCGCCCACGTCCCCTCCCCCACCGCCTCCGCCCCCGTCCATGCCTCGCACACGGCCGGTGGCGTAGCCCCCTCTCCCGCCTCCACCTCCGCCCCTGCCCCGTCCCCGTTCCCGTCTCCATCCCCGTCTCCGCCTCCGCTCCCGTCTCCGCCTTCGCTCCCGTCCCCGTCCCCGCCCCCTCTCCCACCTCCTCCGCCCCCGTCCACGCTTAGCACACGGCCGGTGGTGAAGCTAGCCCCCTCTCACGCTTCCACCTCCGCCCCTGCCCCGTCCCCGTCCCCGTCTCCGTCTCCGTCCCCATCCCCTCTCCGCCCCCGCCCACGCCTCGCACACGGTCGGTGGCGTAGCTAGCCCCCCTCCCATCGCTCCACACGCACTCACATGCGAATGGAGCACGATAAGGGATACGAGCCCAAGGATTTAGCTCGTTTGCTCGGGAAAATAGTTTGCATTATACGACAGCTAAACTTTTAACAGACTTATTGAGGCTGCCACCTCACGTCTCGCCTGAGGCGCAGCGAGGACTCCCCTCGCTCCACGCGCATTCAAAGATCAGGGTTGAGCAGAAACCAAAAGTACATACCTTTAAGGTATGCGTTTTCGATACTTCTGTATTGAAAAACGGTGTGCTAAATTTGGAACGAAATTACTTCCTTTGAGTAATATATTTGGGAATTATATCTTATATATAATATTATGTTGGGAATTATCCTTTGAATATTATATTTTGTAATTCAAAATGTTCCTCCGTTTTTTTGGTCCACCGCTTTAAACTGTAACTGGTACTTTGAATAGGATGTTTCAGACCGGATTTTCGTGATTTCGACCAAACGAATCAGTAAAAGCTCGCGTGGAGCACGATAAGGGATAAGTGACAAAGGATTTAGCTCATTTGCCGAGGTAGATAGTTTACATTACACGGCATCTAATATTTCAAGTCAAATTTTGACAGAAAGACGCATTATTAATAATTCTACTTAGTTTGGTAAAAGAGCAGGGACAGAGGTTTCACTCAAGGGGAGGGACAGAGGAAAGAGAAGGGGGAGGAAAAGAGCAGGGACAGAGCTCAAGAAAACGTGCACATACATCTCCATGCGTCTTTTACTGTTTTAACTGTTTGAATGCATTAAATAAAGTCTCGAAAATGGACATATATACATCATTTTCAAATTAATCATTAGGTTAATTCTTACAAATTTCAGTAAATGCCATATTTATAATGCTAGATGAAAGTTTTCAAAATTTCCTTCCACCATGCCTGTGTTTGAGGAGATCGTCTCTGAGTGATCTATTTCTTCTTCCTTCAAGCAAAAGCAGTAGATTTCAACGCGTTCTGGAGCGGTAGGGGACTAGCTACGCCACTGCACAAAATTCTTCTAACCAAACACGTTCACGCAAGGCTTGTGCTGTTTAACCACTAAAGTGCAATTTCTATTCATTAATTCTCGTGTGTAAGGGAGCAGAAAAAAATACTTAATATTTTCTACTGATATTTGGAAGACGATTATGAACTTTCGTTTACACCTCTCATCGGCTGAACAGCACAAGCCTTGCTATGCAAGAGACAGCAGCTGTGAAGTGCGGTTCTCTTACCGACTTGCGCGTGAGCAACCCACGCATTTGATTCAGAGATATGTTCAGAATATGTTCATAGACTCAGTGAATTGTTCTTAGCGACAAGAGCAACGATTACTTGATCGTCAGTGCCAATGCCTCAGAGCTGCTTTGACGACTGTTTAACAAATGAAAGGTTATCACTCACATTACAAGGACTAACTTTCTTCTGTGCGTTCCAGACTTTGAGATCCTTTTGATCTTTGTACTGTCTCCGTTCTGAGTTGCGTTCTCTGGGTCAGCGGAATCTAAATCATTATGCAATAGGAACTTACAATCGCAAATCTGTTTTTCCATTACTCCCAAAACTCAATAGGCAAAGCAAAGAATGCATTTAATATTAAACATGACGAATCAGAAGCTTACAAAGATTCCTATGTATGCTAGTTTTATGCATTTTTATGGTTTGGGGATGATTACCTAGTTTCACAGTTAAATCATAATGGATCGCAGTAAGGGATCCGAAAACACCGACCCCATCTAACTGGAATAAGGTTGAGAAGATGATGACCCAACTGTTTCGCTTTACAAATTTGCTTTCCTTATCGAAATACTCTACCATTAACGTAGCAATGGTCGCCGCTACATAAACGTGAAAAGTACAAGTACAACTCGTATTCTGACTTATAAGTAACTTCAGGGATTCAATTAATTACCTTGTTCTTGATTCAGGGTTCCTCGGAATTCTTTCTCAATTTTGAGTACTGTATTATAGATTTCGTGATATCTGGGCACGTTTCACACTTCATTCTTGGCGTGTTATTTTTTTATGTATTGAAACATATACACTATTCTCTAAATAACTAGCAAGTTACAGAAGCAGTGCTCTTGATCTCCTAAGTTTGCTCTTCATGTTTACGTGGCAGCTACTACACTAAGGTTCAATCACAAATTGTATTTAGTAATTTTGATGATTATAATAACAAATTTAATAATAATAATAATAATAATAATAATAATAATAATAATAATAATAATTCCGGTCCGGACCGAATAGCCGAGATCGCGGAGGCAGAAATGCCGTAGCGATGTCGGAAAGAAGATCGCAGGTTCGAGGGCTGCCTCGGGCAGGGTGTGTTGGTGTCTGTACGTGTGTGTCGTCGTCCAATCATCTGTCATTATCATAATCGTCATCATCATTTCCATCTTCCATCCGCCTACGACTAACAAACCTGGGGGATAAAAATCGGATTCAGCCTAATGCTAATTCCCTGATGAATCACATGCACCATGTCTGCGTCGTTCGAGACGTCCTATTCGCGAAATAATAATAATAATAATAATAATAATAATAATAATAATAATAATAATAATAATAATAATAATAAACTCGTGCGTAAAATAATAATAATAAGCGTATGAAAATTCACCAAAGATCGCACTCCCGTGTTGCGGCAATGGTACAGAACGCGCAATGGAGCCCCGCGCGAGGCGGAGGAGGAAGAGGAAGGCGAGGGGGTTCCGCCCCGTCCGCTCCACTTCGCCCAAGGTCGCCCGCGGCCCCGCGCTCCTCCGCGCGGCGCGGCGCGTTCTTTAAATAAAGCACATGTCCGCGCGTTCGCACATGACTGAATCCGGGCGAAGATTTAATTAAAAGATAAACGCGGCCGCAGCAGCGGCAGCAGCGGCACCCCTCCGGGGTGGTGGCTGGATGGTGGCGGGGTGGAGCGAGGCGGGAAAGGGCGGGGCGGAGAGGTGGGGGATGGGGTGGGGTGGGTCTATGAGGAACAGGGGATGATACGGTGGGATGGAGTACTGAGGGACGCGGAGCGGGCAGAATGTCGAGGAGTTGGGAGAGCGAGCAGTGGTGGGGAGCAAAACGGGGCGGGGTGAGGCGTGACGCAAGGCGGGGTGGATGGGTGGAGTGGGACGGCATAAGTGAAGAGGATTGGAGATGGACAGGGCGGAGTGATGCGGGACTACACGAGGCGGAGTGGGGCTAGGCGGAGCGAGGCGGGGAGTACGAGGAGTGGCAAGGGAGGGGTAGAGTGGGATAGTTTGGGGTTGGGCGACGCGCACCAGAATACGGGGGCCGGGTGGGATGGAAAGGGAAACGTGGGGCGGAAATGAGCGCGGCGGGAGTGAAGTAGCGGTTGAGGCGGGGCGGGTAAAGTAAGGCGGTGTGGGGTAGGATGGCGTAGGTGGGAGTGGAAGGGGGCGTGGCACCCGGTAGCACCCATCGGCCGCCCAGCGAAACAGCGCCGAGGGCAGTGGCGCGCGTCCCATTCGGCAGGAGCCGCGACTTCATTAAAAGCCCCGCGCGACGAGGCAGGCGCGTTCCATTAGGAAGTCGCGCGATTCTGTCTGTGTCTCTGTCTCCTTTTCTCCCGACGCTCCTTGCAATATCCCGCTGCTACGTATCACTCGGTTCGCAGTTTTTAGGTAGACGAGCTTTCAATTGCGGAATATTCCTATCGTAGCGTTCTGTCTGGCAAAGATGATATACCACGATCGGTAATTAGGAGTTGTTCCAATAATGTATCCAAGCTGTTTCTTCGTGTTCAAATTGAACATTTTTTCAGTCAGTCATTTCATTAGCTTAAGTACACGGTTATTTTTACTTCATTCAAGTTTTCACCGCAAGGTTCGTGGATTGTACTGGGGTCGATCAAAAATTCCAATCAACGTTTAATATTAATATTTATTATTATTCGATTTACCATCCTCCTAAATTACTAAAACCTATCTTCTTTCTGAGACATTGCAATTTCAAATGAAATTAGCTCACTCAAGATGGAATAGGATTACTGTGAATGATGTACCTTCATGTTAACATGTGTGTTTGATTGTGAACGGAACAAGTTGCAATGAAGCTAAGAAAGACCAAAACGAATGAGGGCGAAGAAGAGAGTTGAGGAAGAGAGGGACATGGTGTTACGTAGAAGGCACGAACGGTAGGGTGCAAAAGAATTCCGGTATGGAGGAAGCCGAAGAGTAACGAATTCCGGAGAAATGGTGAAGGGTTAAGAATGGAGAACGCGCATTATTAGCAGAAGAACGAAGTAGAATGAGGTCAAGAAGAAATGACGGAGAGAAGAAAGAATGACGTCTCAGAAAAGTATGAATGACGAGAAGAAGAGTAAGAAGAACAAGACGACGTGTTGAGAAGAGTAAGAATAACAAGAAGATATGGCAAGAATAACAAGAAGATATGGCAAGAAGAACAAGAAGACGTGGCGACAAGAGAAAGAAGAAGAAGAATGAGAAACGGCGAGAAGAGAAAGAAGAAGAAGGAGAAATGACGAGAAGAGAAAGAAGAAGAAGAAGAAACAACGAGAAGAGAAAGAAGAAGAAGAAACAACGAGAAGAGAAAGAAGGAGAAGAAACAACGAGAAGAGAAAGAAGAAGAAGAAACAACGAGAAGAGAAAGAAGAAGAAGAAACAACGAGAAGAGGAACAAGAAGAAACAACGAGAAGAGGAACAAGAAGAAACAACGAGAAGAGGAACAAGAAGAAACAACGAGAAGAGGAAGAAGAAACGAAGAGAAGAGAAAGAACGAAGAGAAGAGAAAGAAGAAACGACGAGAAGAGAAAGAAGAAACGACGAGAAGAGAAAGAAGAAACGACGAGAAAAGAAAGAAGAAACGACGAGAAAAGAAAGAAGAAACGACGAGAAGAGGAAGAAGTAACGACGAGAAGAAGGATGGACGAGAAGCAGAAGGCCTGACGCGGAGGCGTAAGGCGATGGCGCAGGGCGGAGGGCGCAGCGTAGAGCGCCGTGTGGTGCGCGGGCGTTGCGCGTGTCGCCGGCCGCCTCGGACGCCACATGGCGCCGGGTGGGGTGGGGGCGGGGGCGGGGGTGGGGCTGCCGGAACCCGAGTCGGCGCTCGTGGGTGGCCCCCCACCCCACCCGCTTTCTTCTCATCCCACTGCGTCGACCGTCGGGGCAGGGCGACGACACGCTTCCAGGACTAGTACCATTCACCAACCACTCACTCCGATTGAAAATTCCAGTTGTTCACATCAAACATCTGTTCGATAAGAGGTCTTTAAATCAAGCGACGAAAACACGTTAGAGGGCGCAAATGAAATATAAGTTTTCTGTGAGGACAATTATGATTACTGTTGTGAAATGATACGTGTTACTCCATACATTCGGAAAGAAGTCTAATTGCTTTAAATCTACCGAATACAAACACAAGATTAACGTACATTTAATATATAATCCAGTCAAATTCAATGAGATTCTCGCTGCACGTGTCCAGCAATCCCAATTGTGACATAGGTGGGCCAGTGCACTGTCACTTCAGCCTCACAGATTATAGGGGCACCTTCTGTTTTAATTCACTATTTTTTCAGTTGACTTAGATGCTGAAGAGTATAAAAACATGGTAGACTGACTTAAGTCTACCACTTCGCGTACAAGGAATTCTGGGAATCAAAATAGGCAGATTATCGTCGCGATCAAGAAATCTCCCTCCAAATTCAGGTCTGTGTTCGTAAAGCATGCAAACGGGTAGAGGTGCCAAAGAGGGGGAGAGCTAACTGAGCTTCAGCCCCATCTGCAGCCGATAACCCACAGTCATAAGCTTTGTTTTAACGATTTTTTAGTAACTATAGTCATTCCAATGCTTATTTGAATATGTTTTAAATAAAGTAAGCAAATTATAATTTGAAAATAAATGAATAATTCGTTAAAATACAGCATCAAGTGTCTACTGGACTTTACACACACACACACACACACACACACACACACACACACACACACACACACACACACATACATACACACAACATACATAATACATACATACATACATACATACATACATACATATCACAAACGCATAAAAATTCTCGTTGCGCCACTACAAAAGGACATTTACACCTATAATGCTTGTTCGTATTCATTTGCAAGGTGCAAATATCCACACAACTTGATGTAAAGTGTGTGTGCAAGAAATAACCACCACGTATTGATTTGGTGTCAATGCATGCAACAAAGGTGGATCCACCTGCATTTACAAGCAGGTAATGTGTCCATTTTCGGCGCACCTAGCGCAGCGAGGCCGGATGCCCGAGTGCAACTTCGTTGGCGGGGTGGGGGCGGGGGCGGGGCAGGTAGGCGAGCAAGCGGCGCGCCAGCTGCCCCGGGCCGCGCGGGCGCCTGCGGAGAAGTCAGGCGAAAGGCGATCCGGGCGTGTTGTGACGGCAGCTGCGGGCCTCGTGCAGTCGAAGCCCCCTGCGCCCCCTCTTCCCGCGGCGCACGGCCTGGCGCGGCGCGGCTCGCCTTACGGAAACCCGAGCGGGCTCCAAACACGGGCCGGCGGCGGCGGCGCGCCTGGCGCGGCCGTCGGCCTCGATTAGCGTCCGCCCGCCGCCGCCCCGCCGGCCCCCTTTCACGCTCGGACGGCGGCGAGGTGCCCGCGGAACGCGGCCCGTCCTCTCGCGCCCACCCTTGTCCCCGCCCCCGCGCGCGACCCGATCCGACCCCACCCTGCTCTCGCCCTTACCCCGCTCTCGCACCGCCACCGATCCGATCCGATCCGACCCGACCCGACCCGACCCGACCCGACCCGACTCGATCCGACTCGACCCGACTCGACCCGACTCGACCCGACTCGACCCGACTCGATCCGACTCGATCCGACTCGATCCGACTCGATCCGACTCGATCCGACTCGATCCGACTCGATCCGACTCGATCCGACTCGATCCGACTCGATTCTTGCCCTTGCCCCTGATCACGACCCCGCTCTTGCCCTTCCCCCGCTGCCCACCACAATTCGATCCAATCCAATCCGATCCGACCAAACTTTAGCCCTTGCCCCCGATCACGACCCGACCCGACCCCGCTCTCACCTTTGTCCCCGTTCTTGGCCCCACCCCGACTCGACCAACACGTCCCGACCCGACCCGACTCGACCCGACCCGACCCGACCCGACCCGACCCGACCCGACCCGACCCGACCCGACCCGACCCGACCCAAACTGCCCAGGTGTCTGATCCCGAACCCAACCGCCCGGGTCCCCGCTCCCTCATTTTCACTGTTTCGAATAGCTCCTGATTTCTCTCTATTTCGTGATCCTAATCTTGATCTTGTTTTCTTTCCCAATCATGATTTTGACCCCACTTCGCCCATATACGCGCTCGCAGTTCCTATGCTTCCGCCCCGCTGCCGTTACCACTCCTCACATCGTGACCTCGGCTCTCATCTCGAAAGCAGATTCTTCCCAACGCGAAAATGACATCTCGCCTCCCCGGTCCTTGCCAAGTCGAAGGAAAAAACTCCGCGGTTTCTAATATAGAGCGTTGCACTGATGAGTCACAAGATGCTTCCACTTTCAGTGTACGGATGTTTAAACGACACTTAACACTAATAAAGTAATACGTATACAGCTTACATTGAAACGAAACATCTTGAACCATTAAATCCCTTTCTGGAATAAGATATCACCACAGCGAATATTCAGTTTTTTTAACAACTAACAGTTTCACAATTAATTTTAAAATGTTTGGAAACAGTTATCATGAGTGGAATGCTTCTCGCGTTACAATTTACTCGTAGTTTGTGAAACAGATCTGTTTCACATTGCGTGCTGTCAAGTACTGTACAATTACTATTGCGCATATTAGGGCTTCAATCCCTTGTTTCCAGGCGCTTGTAATCCACAGCTTTGGGACCACCTGTGAACGCTGCCGCCGCCGCAAATAAGGATCGGCAATCCGCTGCCATTCAATTTGCGAGGGCGGGCCCCAAGCAGATTGGTTAATTCTTTTTTAAATGAAGGCCTCTGGGAAGCGGCGGCTTCGCGAGGCAGGCGCGGGTGCGAGGGCGGGGCGGGGCGGGGACGGGCGGGGCGCCGCTTCATAATGGAATAACAGCGTGCGGCAGGGGGCAGGGGGTGCGCCCAAAGGGACAATTACCGCGCCGCGCCTATTAATCCGCAGGCAGGCCGTTTAACGGGCCCAGAACGCCCCGTGCCCGCTCCCGCTCCCTCCCTGCGCACTAGTCGACCACCTCCGCCGCCCTCTCCTTCGCCCCGCCCTCGCCACCCGCCGGCGCTCCTGCTCAACTCCAGCTTGGAAAGCCGCGTAACGTCCGATACGACAGATACAGTCGACTCCGGTTGTAGTGAATTCGGATGTAGTGAACTCTCGGTTATAGTGAACTTAAGTCACTTGTCACGTTTCACTTACATTACAAAGTACAACAAGATTCGGTTTTAGTGAACCCTGAACCTCGGCTGTAGTAAACGTAGGAAATACGTCCTGAAAATTAATTTCTTCCTGAAAAAAAATGTATGACTTCAGTGCCACACACTCTAACACTAGGCAACATGGGAAGGACATTATCTAAGAAGAAGAGTTCGCTGAGGTGGAGGTAACGGACGCGGAATGAGGGCCTGTCTGATAAGTGTTGAAGACGATACAAATGGAGACGGTGATCCAACAGTGCAAGAGGCATTGAAGGGTGTCAAGATTGCATTACGATAATTAGAGACAGTGGACAATGCAGAATCGAGTACGGAGAGAGCAAGAACTTTGGAGAAAAATCTAGGGAAAATACTAATGAAAAATGTATCCGGCAAACAATTGAAAATAGTTGATTTTTTAAGGCCAAGTAAAGATGTTACAATTTTAAATTCGTGATATTAATGTATTTTCCAATATCTCAATAATAATAAAATAAATCATTATGGAGAAATTATTTTTAATTTTGACATCGGATATAGTGAACTTCGGATCACCGGATCATATCAGATCGGATTGGATCATTCGGATCATCGATCATCGGATATAGTGAACCAAGAATATTAGTCCTCAGAAGTTCACTCTTAGCGGAGTCGACTATATTGATAATTCCTTTGTAGATATATTACGCATGGCGTAAAGCACATTTGAGCCTCTGGGCAAGAGTAATTCCAACTGCGTATGCGCAAAGGCTCAAAAGTGCTGGTATACTTTGAGGTTCTCCACGCTGTGAAAAAATCTCTAATGAATAATGCAAAAATTGAAAATAACAGTTTTGAACATTTCAGAAAGCACCTTTGTAGAAGTGTCCCAGAGGGATATAAGTATTCATTGAGAAAAAATGCAAGATATTGTTAACAGGAAACGTAAAATCAAACCAGTCATTTATTTAAATTGTATTCTTTCATTACACGAATATTTTGAAAGTTATGGATAAAGTACAGAAATATTTTCTGTACATTTTAAAACTTGTCAATATTAATCTAATTTGGAAACATTGAAACTTAGGTTCGTGACATCACGTATCGATTCTTTGTTCCTTTATGGGAATCGTTTACAAATATTGTGTCCAATCAAGAATCCCAAAATCCGTACCTTCCGCGCCCTTGCTCTCGACGTTCTTCACCGCCACCGTCGCCCTCCTGTTGAACCTCCTCCCCGTCCTCCCCGTCCTCCCCGTCCTCCCCGTCCTCCCGCGTCCTCCCGCGTCCTCCCGCGTCCTCCCGCGTCCTCCCGCGTCCTCCCGCGTCCTCCCGCGTCCTCCCGCGTCCTCCCGCGTCCTCCCGCGTCCTCCCGCGTCCTCCCGCGTCCTCCCGCGTCCTCCCGCGTCCTCCCGTCCTCCCCGGCCTCCCCGGCCTCCCCGTCCTCACTCGCGCACCGCGAAGCAGTCCCAAGCGCCTCCGTCACTCGCAGACACAATATTTCCAATCGCAGCCCTCATTTCTTTAGGTTTACGGCCTCGCCTTCCGGCCCACTCACGCTTAACTCGCGATGAAAGCTTCTCATGTCAGATTCATGCGTCGTTTTCCACGCTTTATGGATACTGTGTGTTGTATTGTGGAAGCGCCGTTCGCCGCGTATCACATGGGAGAGGAAGCTTTGCTAGTGGGGCAGATGCAAGACAGATCGAGAACGAGTGCTGGAGGTCTTCGTTTTGTGCGAATGCTTCTGATCAAGTGGACGAATACGCGGAGATGTTGATCCAAAACAGCCGGCCGCCACGGCACCTTCGGCGAGATGTTTTCGATATTCAAAATCTCTGTGTATAGGCGAGGGCTGTAGGAAGAACAAAACATGAAGGGGTTTATCGCGTTAGCCTCCCGACTAATGATATCCCAAGTATAAAGAGTTACGAGTATTACTGAGTCTTGATCCCGGTCCCCACTAATGAATAATATAATCATTTCATACTAATAACGGAACTTACAAGTGCAAACCTTTAGCCGCAGAGAAGAAGACTACATTAATTCACGGTTGTTTCTTAGAGAACATAATTCTGATTAGATACAGAGATTGACGCTCGTTCAAAACAATTAATTTGCTTCAAACAACCAAGTGCTCGACAGAAGACATTGGAACTCCGGTATTTGGACTCTGTGAGTGATTTCTACGGGACTTCCACAGGCGTCTTTTAAGAGCCAAGCAAACCCCTTTTTTAATATCATAAAAGAAGAGACTATTCACCCATTATACATTATCTTTACCATATCTTGACTCGTACCATTATCTTGAGTACGATTACGTGAACCGTGAATGCGGCTACTGTTATGAATTTCCCTCTATTGGTCGAATTACGTTACGTGAACCGTGAATGCTGCTACTGTTATGAATTTCACTCTTTTGGTCGAATTCAATGGCGTTGCGTAATGGCAGAGACGAAATCTTCACTGATCTTCCGAAGGTTGACTCGCAAAACTCGCAATTTGTAGCATAATGTGTTCATATGGTACTGGTAGGACTTCTTTGATTCTGGTGAAATCCACAAGCGCTGATGAACGTGTAATGAAGTGAGAGTGGCGGTTGTGAAACGAAATGCATATACCGTCACTGAAAATCGTCTCGGTGTTCGAATTACAAAGTGCGGAGACGATTTTGATAGTTTGTAAGATATTCAGTTGGTAACAGTTTTGTTTGTACAGTCTATAATTTGCTCGAAACACATTGATTTTAAGTGGAAAATTGATACTAACGCAAAATATATTACAAAATAACTGAATAATTCCAGTTAAATAAAATGTAACTTTGTACACCTACACGAAATGGCATTGAATTTGAAATTTGCTGGTACATTTAGTCGCTCGGAAACGAGCCGCTAGGAAGGTTCGTGAGCGATTAAATGTGGTGGTGAATTTCAAAATCAATGCTATTTCGTGTAAGGGCACAATGTTATATTTTATATAACTATAATTACTCAGTTATCTTGTAATATATTTTGCCTTATTATCAATTTTCCACTTAAAATCAATGTGTTTCGAGCAAATTATGGACTGTACAAACAAGACTGTTACCAAGTGTGTGCCTTAGAAGAGGGATCCTGGAGCAATTGACCAATAAGGCGCGTTCCGCTGAGGGACATGGTGCACCTTCGTTTACATTCCCAACTATCGAAGACTGAACAAAGATGATTCCTTCGTTAAAGTGTCCTAGCTGATCTACCAAACAGCGTTTGGCATGCGGAGCAGAGTAAGACACGCGAAGAGTGAGGACTATGCTACAGAGCTGCTGACGGTGAGCAAGGAGCACGGCAATTTTCTCTCGTGTGCTTCGCAGTCTGACCTTTTCTCTGGAGACTTTCTGAAGTTGGACAGCATGCGCGGTCAGGGAACAAAGCCCTAGAGAATTTTGGATGTTAAGCATTTCTTCGAAGAGGCGGCCCCGCACTGCTCGCTTTCCGATGCCGGGGTTGGAGTTTGATCTCCGTCCTTTCCGAGTCAATTTTTGCATTGGGCAAAGCGGATTCGCGTCTGGTTTGCTGAGAGGTCTCCCATTCTCCATTCCGTCCTTTCCTCTTCTAATTCCATCATCATTATTCACATGATTGCATTTCATCGTAACCGCCCAAACGTAGAGGCTCAAATACTTTCTGGCTTGAGAACTACGGGCATTGTTAGTTAACGCCTTGCTTTACGTGGTACCGCTCTTCCGTCTGACCACGCAAATTTCGCTTCTCTCCTTTCACCATCTAGCGGAGAAAGAAGGTATTACTCGGGGGACGATTCAGGAGATTTTGAATTTACCTCAAAGGCTTCTTTTAGGCTTGAGAATATTTTACAAATAATAAATCTACAACATGGGATAGCCGGTTTTACTTCCCTTCCGAAGGTAGGCTTACGAAGAATTTTTTCGACCTTTCGATTGGGTTTGCACCCCCAAACTTTGGGACGAGAGCCCCATACGTTACACTGTTATACCACCAAACCCGCCAAATCTTCTCGAAGACTCATGCGAGACACTGTTCGGTCAGTGGGGGCGGCGCGGGGGCGGTCGTCTTTGCTTTCGAGCGCTTCCGCTCGTGTCGCCTCGTCGCGATGGGCAAGGTGGGGGCGGGGTTGGAGGCGTGGTTCCAAATGGGCCTTGTGAGGGGCCCTGGGGCGCGGTGGACGGTCCCCTTACGCGGCGGAGGGTCCGATGTGCGAGACGCTCCCTGCCGCTGCGCCGCCTCATTGCCCTCCCCTCGAGCAGACCCGACGCCCTTCCGCCCGCGGCCCCTTTCGCCCTCGCCCACGACACCGCCCACCGCCGTTCTCGCCACTCGCACACCCCGCTCCGGTCCCCAAACCCACTCCCGTCCCTCGACCCCGCTCCCGTCCCTCATGGTCGCTCCCGTCCTTCATGCCCGCTCCCGTCCTTCGACTCCGCTCTCGTTCCTCACACCCACTCCCGTCCCTCATACGCACTCTCGTCCCTCATACGCACTCTCGTCCCTCATACGCACTCTCGTCCCTCATACGCACTCTCGTCCCTCATACGCACTCTCGTCCCTCATACGCACTCTCGTCCATCATACGCACTCTCGTCCCTCATAAGCACTCTCGTCCCTCATACGCACTCTCGCCCCTCATACGCACTCTCGCCCCTCATACGCACTCTCGCTCCTCATACGCACTCTCGCCCCTCATACGCACTCTCGTTCCTCATACGCACTCTCGCCCCTCACACGCACTCTCGCCCCTCACACGCACTCTCGCCCCTCACACGCACTCTCGCCCCTCACACGCACTCCCGTCCCTCACACGCACTCCCGTCCCTCATACGCACTCCCGTCCCTCATACGCACTCCCGTCCCTCATACGCACTCCCGTCCCTCATACGCACTCCCGTCCCTCATACGCACTCCCGTCCCTCATACCCACTCCCGTCCCTCATACCCACTCCCGTCCTTCAACCTCGCTCTCATCTTCCGTTCCCACCCCTTCCCGCTTCGCCCCCGCCGGCGCACAAAAGGCGCGCGAATGGGGAAACACCCCCCGACGCGCGGCGCGGCGGCGCTGGCTTCCGACGGCGGCGGCTGAATAGCAACAGGACATTAGAGGCTCATTCGGAAATGCAGCGGCGGCTCCCTCGCGACGCGATGTGACGCGACACGACGCGACGCGACGCGACGCCCCGACTCTCTCACTCCCCGCCGGGGGAGCGTTTATTAGGACTCTCGGATGCCACCCGCGCAAACTCTATGATTCTGCTCCGGTTCATTCGGTCGCGATCCGCCATCCAACCCTCTCTGATTAACTCTTTCATTGTTCCCCTAGTGCTAACGTAGCAACATTTTCTAAACTTTTTAACACAAATAATTGTCTTACATATATGTGACTAGGAACTGAATGTTTTCTTTCAATATAAGCATTTTTTTATTTAGTTATTTGTAATGAACACAGTTTGGAGAATGTTTACCATCACCAGTTCTTAGAAAAATATATTTACTTTTAAATAAATTTTAATGGAAATATTAAGAGGGTGCAAAGTACAGGAGTATGCAGTACTTGGCAGTTTCTGTACCGGTATTATCTGACCGATTTGTATTAGATTGTATTTCATTGATACCCGTATTTTAGTAGTTTTGTCTTTCTCAATTTTCCTTCTTTGAAAGAAGCTTCTAAAATTCTAACACATTGTTCTTCCCCAGATGCTTGTATAACCTTGAATATGAAACTGGACCCTTCCTACTCAAATTTCAACAACCCGTCCACAGGTAAGATATTGCTGAGTACAGGATGACAGGATAAGAATAAGGATATTGTTGTAGTAGGTGTATTTTTATATATTTTAATAAAAAACTGTTTTCTATCTAATTAATATATACAATCTTCGGAACAATACAGTAATGTTTTATTTTGTTTTTAAATTTATTCTAGACGTTAAATAGTCATTTGAGATTTATAACCACACTTTTAAATTATTAAGAACTATCCTTTTCATTTTCATCTAAAATGCATAATAAATATTTCTCATTAAAATTACTTTTAACAGTACAGTTACCGCAATCGCATTAACTTGTATTTGCCAAATGACCCTTAACCTCACTCCAGAAGGTGATCAGGTCACCTTGTAAAATTAGTGTTTCTCTTTTCATTTAAAATTAGCTAAAACAAGTTTCACATAACGACAGTATTTGATCAGTCAAGTTACTGTAGGTTTCGATCACTTTAATTCTCACTCTAATAAATGTGTTTAAACCAAACTTTCCATCACTTTTGAATGTTAGTGTAAATATTATATTGTATTTCATTTCAGTTTGTCAATTCATGTTTGTGACGACATCAATCCGTCTCGTTATATACGTATAGAAACTTACATTTTTTATAAAATATGTAAAGAAATTTTTTTACCAAATTACTATTTTTTAGCTAATTACAAAACACTTCCACCACATTTATCCGTACAAAACCAAACTAAATTAGTCATAACGCCTCAGAAGACAACCTTATAACCTTTTTAAATACAGGAATAAAATAATGAAACCCGCTACAAAGATCCGATAAATAATAATAAAAATAAATAATTTTTAGTCCATTTACAGTAGAAAACGTATCACCTTCTTCCACAGGGACACAAGCACTGTCCCACGCATCGAAAGTTTAACAATTAGCATTGCGACTGCCCGCGTAGGCTCCATTTATTTCGCATGGAAAGATGGATAAATATGGAGCATATAATAAATCATGAATATTTATATATGTTTATTAAGTATAGGGCATAATTGATATTCTTCTAAGTGTTGGTGTAAATTGAAAATTTGTTTTGTATCCTCCTATGTTTCATTTCCGACCTTTAAGTAACTATATATTTTTGTGCCGATAAAAATGTACCTTTTTAATCAGGTTTATATGTTTTTTATTTATAATTGAAATTCGCAAATAAAATCCGTTTCACGAAATAAGCAGTTTTTTCGTCAGAAACCTTACACTGCATTAACCTCGCCGATTTCAAACGACCTGAAACGTCTCAAATGACGGTCTTGTTAAACAAATAAAGCGGTAAATATTATTTTCTGCTTAAACCCGAAGCCAACAGCCGTTCCTCCCAATTACTATTTTTATTAGGTCAGTCCCCACAGACGCCCTCGATCCCCTTAATCTCCAGGGTGTCCAATGACCTAAAACGACACTGACTACAAGCCGAACTCATCGCATTACCGCCACCCGCGTTCGTCCCCCATTTATTTCGCACGTCAAGGTCGCCGCCGCCGCCGCCGCCGCCGCCGCCGCCGCCGCCGCCGCCGCCGCCGCCGCCGCCGCCGGGGAAGATCATTCCGTTCAATTGAACGCCGAAGAACACACCAAGTGATCGAGCGAACCAGCCAGCCGGCGAGCAAGCGAGCGAGCGAGCCAGGAGCGTTAAAACGCAGCCCCACTTCCACCACGTCGTCGCGGCGGCCCAGGTGGAGGCCACAGAGCGGCGGCCGGGCGAGCCGACAAACCGCAACTCGGCTTTGCAGGGCTAAGCCCTTCATTCACGGGTGGCCTATTAGGGAAAGCGCCGCTGGACGCCGGGCGACAGCCAGGGGGGAGGGGCGGGGGGGGGGGCTTCAGGTTTCTGGTAAATAAGACCGCCCCCCGCCGCGCAAACAGCGGCTGAAAGACCGCGTGATTTGTCGCCGAGGGAGCGAGAGCGGTGCATTGTGGGTCGCGGACAACGGCCGCCCGGCGGCCTGCCGACGACGACGACAGGCCGAAGGAGGCGGCACAAAGCCCGTTAACGTGGGCCTCGCCGATAGCATCTTACTTCGCTAAGGAGCGACCCCGCGTGCGCACAATAACACAGTGTTCACCAACGTGTCCGCACTGCGTCCGATTTGTAGGACAAGCACTTGTCCGTGGCCGGAGAGAACCACAATCAACTTTATGAAATCGATTCTGAGTTGTTCCAGTCCATTACTACTACTGTTGTAATAACAAATCTTCAAACGGCCGAGATACATATTCAGAATTTCAAATCATATTAAATACGTTAACAACGTTTTAAGTGTCACCTCGCTAATTTAAGCAGCTTCCCTATGGCTCAGAACACCTATTACCCGTAATCGCGCAATTTCCACCGATGAGGGTGTCTTAATTTACATATAACGCAATGTACGCAAAGTTTCAGATTGATTCCTCTCAATTGATTGCTCTTGCGGCGCCCCTTACCACAAGTAATCGCGGAAACGCTGCCCAAGAAGTTTATGTAGGTTTTTTTGCAACTATGAAATATTCTCACTTTTAAATATTATGTGAACAAATTATTGAGTGTATAATATAAAAATTAATCGTATGGCACTGAATATGAACATCACATTCATTCGCATAATCAGTTTTCTATGGCTTTAGTAGTGACGACATGCTCGTATCTGTTGCCTTGGGAAAATAAATTTTGCTCAAAATGTTGTACTTACTAAGAGCGGGAGATCCTCGCCTTCATCCTGGCACGAATAAGCACTGACCGGTCACAGCGGAGAGCCTCAATCAAATGGTTGAAATGAGTTTTTTCTAATTATTTATATTCCTCTCTTATAAACACCGACTACAACTTTCTCAGTACCCCAAAGAAATCAAAAATCCATGCAAATTTAAATGCATTAAGTGAATTTTGAATAGCATAGTATTACGTTCATTGCATGTAATAAGTGCCTGACAATTATATTGCCTACGCGTCATTTTTAGGTCTAGCACTTATCGCGCACCGGGGGTCAACAGTCAACCCGTTGACATTCAATTCGATCAAATTAGTTCAAATCAACTACTGTAGTGTTAGCCACAATGCCTCGTAAGCCCCAAGGTTGCAGATTCATAGAAAGTTCAAAATATTACTTCCTGTATTACTAAACTCATTGAAGTTCTTTCAAATGCCACCTTACTTCGCTAAGAAGCTACAACCGGCCCACAATAATTCCAAGGGCCCGCAAATTTCAGCGCGATTTGTAGAGCAAACATAAGTTGCCCTAAATGCTGCAAACTAAAAAGAACCAAAAATATCAAATATTACTGAGCACATCAACAATACTTTAAAGAAATGTTATGACTTGCCATCATATACTGGTATCACCATTTTCAATCAGGGTCAAGTACAGCTATCCGTTAGAATCATACCCAACTTACAGAGTCACTTCGTGTTTTTTATTCATCCAAAAACTTGTCAAACAACATGAAAAATCTAATGAAAAACAGAATAACAAATTATTTGAACATTAAAAATGTGATCTAATCTTGAACATTAAATATTTTGAAACTTAGTGTATTTGGCTTTCCTGATTAATCACATTGAACGGAGTTTTCAAAGATTATTGGGAACAAAGTTAGTGGTTTGAATTTGCTTTTCACGCCACAACAAGGAATTAACTTTCAAGCCTTTCACGGAAATCAGCCCTCAGAAGGACGCTGACATAGCTATGCTGAAAAATTAATTTGTAATTAAACCGTTATAGAAAGAAGTGGAAGCGCACAAACTTTACCTTAGTCCGGGCTGAGAAAGTTGATAAAGACTGGTCATTTTGTCAATTAGTATTCTAACTTATTTATTATACTGGGTTATTTGAAGTGGAAATGTCCGTTCATAAGCAAGTATTCATCATATCCACAACTGCAACAAATCACAAGAAAACTGACATTTAAAAATTGTCATTTTGCAGAATAGTTTTATCCTCAGCAGAGCCGTTAAATTCGCCGCCAAAGACAAAAGAGTTTCACTTTATATCCCGACTCTCTTGTAAACTATCTTTATAAAATCGTATGAAAATGCTAACTTTGAACATAATATTTGGCAACACGATGGGGAAGCGTCTTAGAAATTTATTCATACGAAAATTAGAAAACGGAAATGGAGGCACTCAGTTTAGGAATAAATTCAATTAAAATGGTAGATTCCAAAACGCAAAAGTCATTCGATTTATTTTTTATTTTTGCGGTAATAAGTTACTATCAGCCTTTGATACACCTAATAAAATAGAAATACTTTGCAAAAAGTGCTTAATCGGGAAGTTATCGAGCCGTAAAACTGTGATATTTTCCAAATTGGGCTTAGTCATCAATCAATCAATATAAAAGTATTATCTCCTAAAGTAGTTTTTTATGCAAAGGGTCTTATAAGGGTTCTAATGATCGAGTGATGACAAAAATCTGGAGGACCTTTGGCCCGAGGGCTTTTTGTCGCCTCTCTATCATTAGAACCATTTTTCGTTCATGGTATATACACGAATTTATTTTTTACCTAATTTTAATGATACAGATTTACTAATTAATTAGACGTTACTTTTACTCTGTTTTGTCTTTTCATATTTTCCTCCCATAATTCCCTCCACAATAGGTCATGTAGCTTCGTTCAACCATTTTCATATTTCCCCGTCACCACGATCCTCTCGATCCTGGTAATGAAGTTAAATCGAGCACCGTATCGAAGGCAATAAGAAGCAATAACCTATCAGTAAAAGAAAAACAAAACTACTTTCTGACTTGTTGCGTTTTGGTTTCCGCCTGTTCAATTACGTGCTTGATCAAAACATTTCAACGACGGCACGGAGCGCGGGCAAAGTCGGTCCACGGCACGGCGTGTCTGGGCGCCACCCGCCGCGGCGGCCGGGCGAGGGCGAGGACGACCGGCGCGGGGCGCGGGGCGTGGCGAGGGGTGGTGGGGCCTCCGGGGGGAGGGGCGGGCGAGGGGAGAGGGATCTGCGCAGGCGCGGGTTCGATTTCCTTTCACGCCTCACTGGCCGGAAGCGGAACTCTCGGCGGCCGCTCGGATGCGCTCAAGGGAAGCTGCTCCGTCGACCACCGTTCGGCCGTTCCTCGGCACACGAAGCGGCGTCCCTCTGCAATCGCCGCCCTGGCTCATGCCTCTGCTGACGAGAGGGCGCTGCGAAGGTTATTCCACCCTTTCAATGTAAGCCGATACGTTTTAATGATTTCCCATACCAATCGGAGATGAATTAATGGGAGTGCTTTTATGCACTGTGGTAAAGCAGGGACTCTAATAAAATAATGTTGATAGATAAAACAAGCAAATGTATTCCCGCCTGATAATATTAGTTAATGTGCTATTTTATTTAGTGCCAACGTTGAATAAATACTTTCAATCTCTTATGAACTCACGTTTTCAAATCCGATTTGGGTCCAGATCATTCTTTATTTCCAAGATTATTTTCCAGATTTGGACTCCTCGATTTAAAAGTAGAAGTAAAAGGAATGGATGGAAAAGGCTGGAAGTTTGAGAAGGAAGGATATAGTCGAAGAGAAACTAGATTGAATATTATGGGAGAAGACATGTGAAGGTCATTTGATGAAGTGTGATACAGACATATCTAATTATTTTGTACATAATTATTGACAATTAACTAGGAAGAAAGTACATCGTTGATAAAAAGTTATCAACGGCATTAACTGTAAACAAAACCAACAATATAATGCATAATCGAGTGCTTTACGATTGCTCTTTAAACCTTGCAGTAAGAACAGTTCGTAATACCTCGCTGATGTGTATGATGCATTATTTAACGGTGTTTCTGTGATACATTCACATGAACTTCTGACATTTTTAAGGTTCATTCTAGTGTAGAAATTTCTATTTCGCACCTATTATATTAAACTACTCAACGCAAAGACTTTGAAGAAGCAAGAAAAAATTCCTGACTTTTAAAAACATTGGAATTCGTTACAGTAGTAAAACCATTAGATTTTAATGAAAAATATAGTTACAATATATGTGTAATTCGTAAAATAAAGTTAAATCGCAGTTGTTGTTTTTTATATTCTTCATATTGAGATGGCAAATGTAATTCTAATTTTTATACTGAATTTTTTGCCTATTCCTTCAACATCAAGTGACTGAAGTTTCACCATGTCGATGTAAACGAAGGATATGAACATTCAGCGAAGGAAATTGCTAAAAACATGAGCTCTAGAACTAACTGAGAAAGTTCATTGAAATCCACCGCAAGGGTTTTTAAAATACTGGTTCTTGTTCCCACGTAGAAATGGAATGGGGAGTCGCGAATTTCTTAACCATTTCATCTCTTCGTACTATTGCAGAAATAGCACGGAGTTTCAGGGCTGTGGCCTCCCAACGGCCACTGGCTGCAGAGGAGCTCTTGGCCAGCTGCTGGTGTTCGCCTCCGCTGCTCGGGAAGGCGCGGGTACTTTCTTCGCCCACCCTGCGGTGCCCTGGGCATTATTTACACTCTCCCTGGGGCTTACACGCGTAATCCCCCACGCTCCCCTCCCATCCCCTCCCCTCCCCCTTCTCTCCCTTTCCCCAGCTACCTGCGGAAGCTCTTCCGCTTGCTCTCTCGATTGAGTATGGCAGGGGGACGAGTGAGGTGGGGGTTCTAGCGAGGTGCGCTGACTTGTTTGGATAATTGATTACGAAGCTTATTAAGCGCTTCGCTGATTAGCAGGCACATCCAGCCAGTTACGTTCAATCAGTCAAGCACAGTTGTTCCAGATGACCCTGAGCTCGAGTAACCTACGGGGACAACATTCAAAATTCCTGGTTATCTAAATAGCTAAAACAGAACTTGCAGAAACTTGTATCTGAATAGAGGTAATCGAACCAACTATTAAGTGATTGGCTAGGACATTTAGAGAATTAATAACCGTGCTCGAAAAATCGTAATATTTCCAAATGCAGAAAACGCAAGCATGCTACGTGCAACAAGAGAAACGAGATGCAAGATATGAAAATAAAATCGATATACACTCCTAGATGCACATTAGTGTGATGACCTTCGCGATTAGACCACTTCAGGAGGAAGAAGTACATTCACTTATAGTTCAATATAATAACAAAATTTAATGGTTGATTTTGTCAATAACGTAATATGTTGAAGTGTCAACAAGGTTATTTAACACTCATTTTTTTCTTTATTTTAGTACATCGTGATATTAAATTTACGTCTTTAGTTCATTGACATAGTTTTAAAAATTGTGATATACATATTATTAGGGCTTAGGCTGATAGAATGTGATGCCGCCCTCCCCAACAACCCTCAAGCTGGATCGCCCGCGAGAATAGCCCGCGAGGAACAGAAGCAAGACCGACAGAGCGGAGGCCGAGTGGCGATCCCACTCCCTCGCACATTCCACAGCCTGGCTCGCCGGACGAAAGACTCTCGCGAGCGTCAGCTGCCGGGGAGGGGGGGGTGAAGGGTTTTCAGGAGGCAGCTTCTGCTCGGCAGACGATCACAGGAGCCGCCCGCAACCCTCTCGCTCCGCGGGGAGGGGAAGGGAGGGGAGGGGCTGGGCGGGGTTTGGTACGGCACCCAACGGCAGCTTCCTGTTTACGAGACGCCGCTTACTTTCGGCAACAATCGGAGTCTGGCGGCGGCGCGCCGGCGCTGTCGACGCCCATAAAGGCGTTATTAAAGGCGGCGCGGAGGACGCAGGTACGCCCCCCCCCCCACCCCCGTCCCCGCCCCGTGCACCTGCCCCGCCCGCTTTGAGCCACGCCGCGCCGCCCACGCCGCTCCCTCGTCCAACCTTACGAGCCGTGCTTATTATGTTTCCCTATACCTGAGGTTTAAATCTATACGCAGGCGGTTAGTGAACAGATTATATTGACGATGATGATGTTGTTGATGATATAAATAACGATGGACCCTTGGAAAGCAGGAGAATTTTCATCCCAAATTGCACTTTCGGAAATTTACGGAGGGATCCGGACTTGAACCCCGGTATAGAAAGGTGGAATGATAGTGCGCTGTCACTCTGCTACGCTACGGACCACCGCACATAGCCTTTAAGGGCTGCTACTCCCTCTGCTACCTCAGCACATGACGACACACAAGTCGATCCCAGGGGACTTCGTCTATTGTTTTTTCTGTAGAAAATATTTTCTGTAGAAAATATCCTACACAACAAATACTTAAATGACTGAACCAAAACACACGTAAATAACTAAAAATATTGTCCCTGAATTTTATGATGTAGAAACGGAGGCAGAAACAATGGGAGAACCTTATCCCCCTTTGTCATCAAACATTCTACAAGCATTGAACGGGAGTACTCAAAGCTAATATATCCACAGTCTTTGTTGTTGCGTCACTTGTCGGCGTTTTCGACAAGCCCGATCAACCTTCGCCGGCTTTGTTGCCTCCAAAACCGTAGTTTTAACTCTAAAATTCTTTCCTCGCCGTTTTTGTAATTTATGTAAGGATTATAAGTAATGTATATAATTATAACAAAATATTGGAGAAATTCGGCAATCATTTTTCACAGCTAGATGCTAGAGAAAAAACCTTAACGCGTCCCACATGAAGGAACATACTATTGCTAAAACATTGAGTACAACGCAAAACTGAGAACAAAAAAATCTCATGTAAAATCATATCATATTTTTATGAATCAGGTGACGCTTTGAATGTCGAATTTTGTTTCGAAACTCCCGCCTTCGGTCTTGGAGATTAATACAATTTCCTTTTTGTGATATCTACTCAACGCTTAATTTCTAACGCATTTCATTTCAATATTCTTTGTTTCCAAATCGATAAACACAAACTAATATTCATCCTGCAGTTATTTTCACTGTCTTTCATTGCACACACTATTTCATTATTAAAATGTACCCCTAATGTGAGGAATACTACTCTAAAATTTTAGAACACGTTATTAGCGCATTTTCGGAGTCTTTTACTCATATTATAATTTCTGATTTAAGAGGAAGTGCTTCCCAACAAGAAATGAACATCCATCGAATGTACTTGTTCCTTCCAAATTTATGAAAAATCGTAAGAAACTACCAAAATTAATTAAACTTTCACAACAATATTATCGATTAAACTTTGACGTTCAATGACAGTCTCTCAAGAAATATTCATACTACGTACCTTACGATAAAATAACTTTAAAAACGCATAACAAAATCATTTACACGCATATGTGACTTACCTTCTTTCGAATTCATTTTGATTCACCCAACCCCTCATCACTCGTACGTTACACTCCTCAGCTGCGTTCGCGCCCTTGAGGTCTCGAGATGCCGTCTGCGCCGCCTCGACTCTTTCCGCGAAGCCCCATCACGGCTCAGAAGGTCCTCCCCGGTCCCTTGATCACTCACCGCCGCCTCAGCGCGACTGCTCGCGATGCAAAGATAAGAGAATTCGAATGCGGTGCGCCGCGCAGCGCCAGTTACGTCACCGGTCACATGGCCAGCAACGCGGCTTGATTCAAACGTAACCATTTCGGATGATGATTTTAAGGCTGTTTCAACTGCTAAGGTCATTGCCGCCCATGTCAAATTATTACGCACTGTGGCAATGCCAAGCTAAAACTTTTTTTAATGCAAAGTAAAATGTGAGTAAAACTGAAAATGACCGTGTTCAATTATAAAAAAGGCAGAATTGGCAGAATAATACTTTAAAATAACTAATAATTGTAAATAATTGTAAATAATAATTGTAAATAAATCAGATAAACACTTTAAAATCTCTAAGAGGATTGGTATTATCCTCTTCCAACCATTTCGGCGAGTCAGCGAGTACAGCATTAGAGGTTTCTAAGGATAGCAGATGTTTATTAGACTAGTCAAAACTTATTTTGACTAGTCTAATAAACATCTGCTATCCTTATAAACCTCTCGTATTATATAACTCTCATAAAGTTGGGTGGATGTGGCACAGTTTGAGAACCATTGACACTATCCATCATTCTATAATATCGTAGGAAAGGCCAGTGTCTGAACTTACATCGGCAACATCACGAATTCGGCACTGGATGAAGATTGGTTTCCCCAATGCAGATACTTTCCGGAGACAGGTAATCTTTGTGTTTGCGAAATGGAAATAAGAGCGCGAGGACCATCGTAGCGGGCGGCGCCAGGGAAGCGAAGAAAAGGGGAGGGAGCGGCGCGACTCCGGCGGCGAAACAACCGAGGGCAGGGACTGCGAATATTGAATTGGGCAGCGCGCCGCGCCACAAAGGAACAAACAGGAACGGCGGCGCCCGTGGCGGGGCGTGTGGCGGGACAGGCGCGTGGCGGGGCGGGGCCGGGCGTGCGCGTGGCGGGGCGTGGTGGGGCGGGCGCGTGGCGGGGCGGGCGCGTCAGGCGCGGTGCGGGGCGCGTTGCGGGGCGCGTGGCGGGGCGCGTGGCGGGACGCGTGCCGGGGCGCATGCCGGGGCGCGTGGCGGGGCGCGTGGCGGGACGCGTGGCGGGGCGCGTGGCGGGGCGCGTGGCGGGGCGCGTGGCGGGGCGCGTGGCGGGGCGCGTGGCGGGGCACGTGGCGGGGGCGCGTGGCGGGGCGCGTGGCGGGGCGCGTGGCGGGGCGCGTGGCGGGGTTCGGGGCGGGGCGCGTGGCGGGGCGCGGGGCGGGGTTCGGGGCGGGGCGCGTGGCGGGACACGGGGCGGGGTGCGGGGCAGAGCGCAATTGAGTTGGCAAGTGCCTCGCAGGCACCCCAGCCAGAAGGAGGGGAGCAGGGTGGGAAGTGGTGGGGCTGAAGCGGGGAAAGCGGCGGGAAAGAGTCTGCTAGAGACGAGGAGTGGTAGTTTGTAGTGGGAAGAGAGCGGGCTGTGCGGGGGAAGCGGCGATGGTACGGGGATTGTGGGAGAAGGGATGGGTGTGTTTTGAGAGGGAGGCTGGGAGGAAGGGAGAGTGTGGGGACGTGTAACAAGACGCCCAATGACGAGCCGAGGACGGCCACGTGAAGTGGAGACTGTGCGAGGTGGGGAACGTGTGTGTGTGAGAATATGAGAATGCAAATAATTTGCGTGGAGGGAGGAGAACAAATATGGAGAAGTGAGGTGACGGGGAGTGTACGTGTGCCGGGCTAATCAATGTGTGAGGAGGTAATCGTGAAAGATGAAGGGGAGCGGGAATGTGAAGACAAGGAGTGGACTATTGTGGGAGCAGCGACATGTGAGTTCAGGGATTGGATGCACAGCAGAGAGGAGTAGAAAGAAATGCTGGGGCTGGGGCACGTAAGGGGAAGGAAGCGACGTAGCGGGGAGTGGAGAGGACAAGCGTTTTCTGGGAAGGGGTGGGGCGCGGCTCTGTGCGCTGTGGAGAGAGGGAAAGGGTACGCTGTGACAGGGGCGGGGCAAGAGTTGGGTGAGGTTTTGGCAGAAGGGGGCGGGAGTGGGCAAGCATGCGTTGATTGTAACGGGACGGGGCGGGGATGGCAAGGGTATGCTATGACAGGGGCGGGGAGGGCAAGAGTATGGAGTTGGGCGTAGCGAGGGGAGAGGGCAAGACAAGAGTGTTCTGGGACAGGTGGGGCGGGGAGGGAAAGGGTACGTCGTGGTGGGCGAGGGAAGGGTGCTGGGCAAAGGTGAGGCTTTGGTGGGCGGGAGAGGGTAAGGAAGAGTTCAATGTAGCGGGGAGGGAGTGAAATAGGCGCGAAATAGTTCGTTGTGGCAGGAGGGAGAGGGAGAGAGTTCCTTTTCGCAGGTAGGGAGAGCAAACGTTGGTAGTGGAGGTGGCAGGGTGAAGGGGGATAGTCCAGGGAAAGAGTTCCTTATGTCGTCTGTGAGGAGAGCGAGGCGGGGATGAGACGAGGGTGATGCGGGGGCGAGACGTGGGCGAGGCGGGGGCGGGGGGCGGGGGCGAGGGGGGCGAGGGGGCGAGGGGGGGCGAGGCGAAGAAGGCGCGAGGCGAGGGGCGAGGCGGGCGCGAGGAGGCGAAGGCGGAGGCGAGGCGGGGGCGAGGGGGCGAGGCGGCGGCGAGGCGGGGGCGAGGCGGGGGCGAGGCGGGTGCGAGGCGGGGACGAGGCGGGGGCGAGGTGGTGGCAAGGCTGCGCGAGGCGGGGGTGAGGTGGGGGCGAGGCGGGGGCGAGGCGGGGGCGAGGCGGGGGCGAGGCGGGGGCGTGGCAGGGGCAAGGCGGTGGCGAGGCGAGGGCGAGGCGGGGAGAGTGGGCCTGGCACGAGATCGTTGTGACGGGGGCGGGGCAGTAGCAGGCGGAGCCAACGCCCTGAACCGTCAGAGCCGGCACGGGGAGGTGAGACATTATGGGAGCCGAGATCTCGACCGCCGGCAAAAGAAAGAAGTGCACTAAATTTTTTAAGAGAATTAGGAGAGATGGTAAATACATCGGATTGATTTAAGGCAGCCAAAGTCAACAAGCAGGACGACGTCCAATTTATTTTTGGGCCTCGCGCCAAATTATTTGTGAAAAGAATTTGGAGGAAATTCAACTGACTGCACAAGCGCCACGTCCGTGCCTGAAAATTATGTAATTCTTTCTTTGACCTACTTTGCGAAAGAGAAGCGTCGACGGCGACGCGGCGCCGGGCAAACACGTCGAGGGGCGCACAGTTACATACATCACGGGAATACCATCGCGAGAGCACGCGCCGGGGGAGACTCACGATCGACACTCGCCCATTTGCATACCAGAAATCGATATACTCGTAAGGACGAGTTTAAAGTATTCTTCCTTCCAGAAACCCACTACATTGGAGAAGAAAACTAAGATTTGATGAGAAATATGTTCCAAAGGACTTCACTTTTGACTTTAAATCTTCTTCTTCCTCTTCCTTTTCTTCTTCTTCATCTTATTTTTCGTCATGTATCATATCCGTTCGGGAATGTTGGCGATCAACCACATATCGCTGATATATTTTCCAGAGAAAATATGCTCGATGACGTCATTCTTGTTGTCTAATGCCCGGGATCTGGAAATTTGCCCATCCGCAACATCGGCATCTTCAAATTTGGTATCACTTGGGCACAGCGCTGCCATCATTATAAACTTATGTTTTGGCTCTCACATCCCAACCAGTCCCCAACACTACATTGTCATTTTCTCTGTCATATGCAATTTTTCTGGCTAGACGAATATGAAATCTGATTTGGATGGGAATTTTCTAAGGAATATGAAATAATGGATCGTACGAGAAACAAATTCAACATATCCATAACCGCTCGCTAGACTCAAACACGAAACCGTTGTGTCAAACCTCTAATGACGCAGAGACCTGCGGTTTATGAACACGAAGTAAATACGTTTTAAATGTAAAATGCTCTAATATATACGTTCTACTTATTGACGTTAATGGGAATAAGGAATTAGAAACTATTTATTTACCACAATTAAGTCATGTATTCTCAACATTATAAATGAGTACTAATAGCATAGAGAAAGCGTTAAGAAAGAAAATAGCGTATAAAAAGGAAAGAATATTTACTCCTCAATGCTAATAGCGTTCTAACAAGCAATACGCAGTGGATCTTCGTCCTTCCTTTCCGTAAAATACCTAACTTACATCTGAGCTTTTACTTCAACGTTATACTATTTAGGAAAGCAAATGGTGGAAAGCGTTGCGGCCATTCGCGTGCAACAGAGCTGTTAACACCCGCGCGCGGGATCGCCTGCGGAGCCCGGCCGCACAAGGGCGACAACAAGAGGCGCTGAGGGCCGCGATTAGCGCAGCAGTAAAAGCGGCCGTAAAGGGTTCGGGGTTCCAGACGGGCGACAGTAACCACCCACAAACGAGGAAAAGGAGGACACAATAAAGTATAAGAAAAGTGAAGTAAATAACGGGGAAAATAGGAAGAGGGGAAAATGGAAACGAAACAAAATAGAGGAAACAAAGAAAGAAAAAGAAACAAAAAAGCAGGGCAAGAGGAAAAGAAAAGCGAGACAAAGAAGATAAAATAAGACTATGACTAAAAAAGAAAGGAAAAGGATGTCAAGTAGAAAAGAACAATCAAAAGATCATTATAATTAAATAATCATTAAATAATATTAACAATAATATTAATAATTAATATAGCAAAATGTTTTATACTGCACTGACATTTTTGAGTTTTATACTGTACATTTTTATACGATAATTTGTTTGTTACCTGAAGGCCACGAAAAGAACTGTCTTCATTCGCAGATAGGTCTAATATTTGATTTTGTATGGTTACACTATCACATATTAGGTTCCTGGTCAGCCTGTACATTGTTTATACGTTTGAAGAATCAATACATTAGAAATGATTTACAACGCACAATAGTTTCTCATCAGACTGCAATATTTGTCACTCTCAGCGCTAGCAGAAAACAACAACGTCCAAAACCAGAATATCGGCACTCTATCAAATTGCAATTTGCCACAGGAACAAATTTTAAGGCACACCGAAAGTCGACAATTAAACTTAATGAAGAAACATTTAATTATTTTGGTGAAATTAGAGATTTTGATTACAATGAAGGAAAAAGATATATAGAAAAGGCAAATATTTCATAATGGATCTGGTGTTTTATTCTTCTAAGAAGAGTACGTATTATGGACTCTTCGGTGAGACGTGTTCATACTTAAACAAAATTATGTTACTGAAACGTTTCAGAAGTGAAGTAGAAAAAATGATAAAATGGATGAGGAAGATGGAAAATACAAGATATGTAAAACTGGTTGAAAATCATAGCAAAGTAGGAAATTAGATAACAAAGAGTAATAATTTATTGAAAGTGAAAATGGGAGAGAATGAGGGAGCGAAAATAAAAAAGTTGGAATAGGAAATTCACAAATGAATGAAGAGAAAAAGCAGAGAACGAAGGGTGTCCTGAGGGCACGACCCACCCCATAGACGTCGAAATGTTTCAATGCGTAATCCCCTTTTACCTATACTCTATCACGAACTACATTAGGCCATGGACATATACTAGGAGATCCAGGTTCAGCTTCAGTCCGGGCCCCTCAATTCATTGAACAGCTCAAATATCATTTATATAAAGTAATGTCATTTCTATGTTACCAAAGAATTTACAATAATCGCAAACGCAGCATTTCCATGAAAACGCACTTGCGCCACATGTGCGCTCCCCTCACTTCCTGGATCCGCGCATGAGCGAGCCCTGTAAAAGACACGCGACAGGAGACAATAAGGCACAGAAATATAACCCAGGGCCGAGGGGCCGAAGCAACTCCGATGCGGACGGGCGCAGAGCAGGGAAGGGCACCATGGCAGTGGGCGGTGGCGCTGACAGGGGGAGGGGAGGGGGGAGGGAGAGGGAGGGGGTAGAAGCTCGGGTTTCATCGCGGCTGTCTGCACCGGTTAGCCTACGACCTCCTCCCCCGCCCCCGCCCATCGCGGCGTCGCGCCGGTGCGCTATCGACCACAGGCACCTACAAAGACTTCTTCGGCCGACGGCGAACTAGACCACTCACGCACGCACTACAAACACGAAGTGCCCAAAGAAGAAATAAGTGTTATTAAAACGCCGGTTTATTCAGTTTATTACCGGGAGCGGTAGCTCAGTGCTATAACTGATGTCACTGCAGCGCCTCTGACCGGGAGGTCCTAGGTTCGAGTCCTGACGGCGGCAGGATTTTCGACCTTAGCTTTTCAGCTAGGTCGAATTCAGTCGCTGTCTGGAGGAGAATTCTAGCGGCCGGCTGCTCTGATCGGTAGTTTTCCGTGGTTTCTCCGATCAACACCAGGCGAATTTATTTATTTTTTTATTTTACGTCAAAAAAAATGCCGGAGCAGTACCCTAACAAACGGACCGCGCGCGATCTGTCCTTCCTCTTCCTTGTCCTATCCTCTCCTTACACACACACTTACACTAACATGCACTACACTACCACATATTCCGGGAGGCCGGTCGGGAGCTTAGAGCTTGTCCCGGCTGGGACGGTGCCCTGCTGGTGGGAGAGTCCAGGTTAGGGGGAAACCCCACTAGTCGACGGTAGGTCGGCGCCGGATCTCGCCATCCAGCGGGGGAAGATCACCGCGATCTCCCGAGAAAAAATATGCACTACACTAACGGGACTAATCACCAAAGCAGTTGACGCGCCCCGAAACACGAAAAAATCAATTAATCAATTCAGTTTATTCACTAAAAACCATGAACACAAAACCCAAAATGCTGCTGCAGGGTAGGTTATTACCCCTTCCCAATTCTGCATCAACCAAATTTAAGAAATAAAAGTTGGCAGATTGCAATTCATATTTAAAGGGGAATGACATGCCTACATGCATCCCGAAAGACACAATATACTGCAGAACACCGCATTATCTTGTATAACTTATGACGCATTTTAGACCCTTTTAATTATGTTTGCGTGTCCATTGGGACACAATATTTGGAGAATACACCCTTTCGTAGTGCGGGTTGTCAGAAAAGTTCAAAGTTGTGTGTTTCCCGAATAAAGCCAGGTATTTTCACTTTTAAAATAATGACTTACAAAGTGTAGAATATTTACAGAATTGTACTTACTATTCTTGAATATGGGCCCAAAAGTATTTTTGGGGGTCTTTCTGAGGTCAAGGTCCTTATTGCATGTAAATAAACATTTTCTCCATTTATTGCAGAATCATTGTAATATTCTCTCAACTTAATATCATTCTAAGAAAACAAGTGTCACTGCCATGTTATTGGTCAGTCCACGATCAAGAAAAAAATTTCAAAGGACTCTCTTTTCGGAGAGACCCTTTCTCGCGATTTTAAATTATTAATTAGGAATTTTGCCATTAATTGTACGCATCGCAAGTGCAATAAAATACTTTAACACAGTAATAACTTTAACACAAAAAGATTGTTATTTTTCTTATATCTATTATTGTTATCTTCTGCACAATATATTGTTTGTTAAACTAGTATTGTGAATAAACTAGAGTAAATCTTCGTTACGAACTAAAATATTCGAATTCTTTCGTAAATGATTAATAATGGAAATGCACATCTTTGAAAAGATAAATTGACAAGACGTTACTTTTTTTATTATTTCACAGATAATAAGTTGTTTATACCAAGCTATGTTTTAATAATATTGTAATTTGGGTTGCCATGAAGTCTACACGCCATTCTAATCTAATATGAAAATTGAAATTTCGATTAATTGTTTGTTATGGAATTTTTCATCTCAAATTCATTTATGATGAAAATTAATTCTGGTTGGTAATTTCATTAGAAACAACTGGTAATTAATTTAATAACAACATATTTTGCATTATTTCATTCAAATAGTATGAGAACGCGTGATGTATTGCAGCAATTATTAGTGTTACGTTACTGAAAAATAATGCAAGTATACTGTCAAATATTAAGTAGAATCTCTCAAGAAAAAATGAGAGTGAGTAATAAGGTCCATATACTTCATTGAATAATGTATTTATCGAAGTTTAAAGAATATGTCTCATATGTCACCGAAATAACTTATTTTATTTTAGACTTCTGACTCCACAGTGAAAGGGCCCTTGCGTAGGAACCCCAGTAAACAAAACCGAAGTTCAAGACGGAAATCGGGGGGGCCTTCCTCATTAACAACGGTCTCAGGAAAAAACCCTCTAAAGCCTTTGATAACCGGCTTTCAAATTCCACATCTCTAAAGTGGATTTGCGCGTCATATCTTCCGAAGAGAGCCAGAGGGCCAAGTGCGGCCCGCCGTATATCCCTCGCCTCTCTCTCCCGCCCCGCACTCTCCTCCTTCGCCCTCCCCGGACGCGCTCTTCCGTGCGCTTGGACCGGCTGAGATGGCTCAGGGCATCCCTGATGTCACTGCAGTGCCTCTGACCGGGAGGTCCTTCGATTATAGAGCCGACGGTGGCAGGAATTTCGACAGTGGCAATTTCGCTAAGTCGAAATGTTTTTTTCCTATTGACCGCACCGGGAGCTCAGTGCATCATTGATGTCAATGCAGCGCCTCTGACCGGGAGGTCCTTGGTTCGAGTCCTGACAGAGGCAGGATTTTCGACACTAGCTTTTCAGCTAGGTCGAATTCAGTCGCTGTCTGGAGGACAATTCCAGCGGCCGGCTACTCCGATTGGTAGTTTCCGTGGTTTCTCCGATCAACACCAGGCGAATGCCGGAGCAGTACCCTAACAAACGGATCGCGCGCGATCTTTCCTTCCTATTCCTTGTCTTATACTCTCCCCTCACACCCACTTACACTAACATACTACATTACCACACATGCCAGGAGACCAGTCGGAAACTTATAACTTGTCTGGGCGGGGATGTTCCCCGCTGGAGGGAGATACCTGGCTGAGAGAAAACCAGCAAGTCGACGTGTAGGATGACATTGGGTCTCATCGAGGAAGTCACGGCCATATCTCATGATAAAAAGCATGCAATACACTTACAGGACTAATGACATCAGCAGTTGACGCGATCGGAAACACTAATTAATCAATTAAGCAATCAATCGCGTGCCTTTGGGATGCCATTCCGCTCCGCTCCTTCACTGCACCTAGTTCTGCCCCCTCCCGGTATTCGCTCTCCTCTCACCCAGTCTTCTCCGCTCCACCTCTCTTCACTCCGTTCCTTTGCCTCGCTTACTCCGTCTCGCTCCCAACTCCCTCACTTTGCCCCTCTCCCTGCCTCCGTCCTTCCTTTTGGTGCGCCCCATCCGACCCCGCGCCGCCCCGGTCGAGCCGGAACCGTACCGCCCCTCCCCTCCCCCGGCGCAGGCCCACTGGACGCGGCGGCCACGCGGCGGCCACCCTCGCATTAATATGTATTGCGCGGCGGGACGCCCCTGCCCAGGCGGCGACGGCCCAGCGCCTTCGTCTTCGCCCGGCGCCCCGCCCCCGCCCCCCGCCCCCGCCCAGGCGGCACGTTGGTCCGTTAGACAATCGATGCGCGGCCGCGCGAAGGCGGCCGATCCGCAGCCGTTGCGCGCGCCAAACGCGGCCGCCGGTCGAGCGGAACCCACGCCGCGCCGCGCCGCCGCACTCCAAGGGACATTGTTTTAGAGAGCCGGTGATACACTTGCGTGCACTGACAGAAATTACATTCAATTTAATGTAGATTTAATGTACGACTATACATTAATTTTAATGTACATTGTACATTAAAATTAATTGTACATTAAAATTAATTGCATGCTTTTTATCATGAGATATGGCCGTGAATTCCTCGATGAGATCCAATGCCATCCTACACGTCGGCTTGTTGGTTTTCCCTCAGCCAGGTATCTCCCACCAGCGGGGCACATCCCCGCCAAGAGAAGTTATAAGTTTTCGACTGGTCTCCTGCCATGTGTGGTAAAATTAATTGTTAAATTTAATGTACATGTACATTGTACATTAAAGTAAGTAAAGCAATGTACATGTACATTAAATTTAATACTTAAATTAAAATCAATCTAGATTTAATGTACAACTCTTAACTTGACTTACTTGTCTAAATTAAATTTAATTGTACACGTACATTAAATTTAATGTACTCGTACATTAAATTTAATGTACACTACATTAAAGTTACTGTACGTGTACATGAAATTTAAACTACGTACATGAATATTACTTTCATGTACTTTACATTAAAAGTAATGCACAAATTTCTGAGTGTGGTATAGCATTTACTGGAACCAGGGTGCGAATTCCAAATTTCTCAAGGAGGTGAATCCAGGGGGAAATTTAAATAAGAAGAAAATGTGAAGAATGAGATGTGACATGACGAAACAAGCGTTTTCTTGTTTCTTTGTTACTAACTGTGAATGTGATGAATAAGTATGGTCTTTCATCTTACTTGTGGCTTTGACTTAGACACGATGTCCAGTGCAACTGGGTCAATAAACGTTTCTGTATTAACCGGATCAACTTTTTTCCTCAAGTTTTCTTCATTTTGGTTTCTTGATTTGAATGTTTCAATGTGTGGAAATCTTAAATGAGGCACTAGAAGTAGATTACCGCCATTGTAGTCTTGTCAGGGACAAATTAGTAATTTTCCAGCAGGGAATATCCAACTTTCTAGGAAGGGGGAGAAGAGAATTCCGTGCATCCGCCCCTAACGACAATTCGCACACTGGCTGGAAATCTTCGTCCTCATTCAGCGACTGCTAAATGAACACGGACGGCTCAGTACGATATTATATCAGTTCGTTAAAGCGTTTCCACAAACTTACATGTTTAGACCCAAACTTTCGATTCTCAACAATCTTTTTACTGTTCCACATTATCAAGCTATAGAGTCAAAAGTTAAAACAGCTGAATTGGGGCTTCTGTTCATTCTGATCCAACCAACCAATGGATAATTGATAAAGGAGGATCTATGGTATCATATCAATTTCAAAATTGATGAATCGTAACAGATAGGTCTACATTGGTACATTTTTATACATTTAATTATAAAGATCATCTTTGTGCTCGTATTTTTCTCCATCTGTACAATTTCATGAGTCGTTCTCTGGCATACTTTCGGGGGGGGGGGAAGTACATTAATGCTGAAAAATATACTTCTTCTACTTTAGATAAATAATATAATATTCATAAATAATAATTGTGAGCCATCCAATTTAATGGAAACCAATAAGAAACATCTAGAGTATTTTAATAAAATGTGTTGTATTTCCTCTATTATTTCCTCTATTGTATTTCCTCCCTTATTAATAACGTTTCGATAATTGAGTTTCGATTGCACAAGGAGAAGCGCTTAGTTTGGTAATTAGTGTTAATATTACATTTCACTTCGTAATATCGAGACAAGCTTAGCAATAATCTTAAGCACATAGTAAGGCATTTCATCATCTGCATGGGGTTTCACCTTCATCAGCGTTGGAGTAGATACGACTCTTGCTGGACCAGGCTTGTGTTTTTCATCTCCCTTCGTGCCCAAGTTACCGCAGTAATATTAAAAAAAATGTATTAAATCAAATCTTTCAAAAGTCGGCAACAGTACAATGCGTCGTGTGTACTGAAAGGAAGTCTCCCTTGGGGCATGTTTTTGTAGACCGCGACAACACAGTAACATGTTGATGGTAACGTTTCCTTTTTGGCCTAGGGGATCTAAGCCGCCTGAAAGCCTTGCTACCTGAGCTCGAGAGCCCTAGAATGTTTTCGAAGTTTTCTCACCATTGAATATAAGTTCTTTCAGCTCCAAACTAACTACTTGATTCAGTGAGTAGGTGAAATCATGCTTCTTGATTACCAGTTCAATAAAAATAGGTCACTATCACTAAATAATTCGCGATCAAACTTAGCTATACGAGGAAGAACTTTGATTATAATAATCTGAAGTCGAGAAAAATTTGAGAAATACATTTGGTTTCGTGGGTCATTCTGAAAACTTGTAATCTAAAAATAGAAACGGTGATAAAAAAAATTACCCAATAATGATAACGAGCATATTGGAGAATTTTATGTCAGTTTATCGGTGTTATTAACTCCAAAACTCGGGAAACATATTTCCACAGTGATGTCAAAGGCTTTTGCCAAAAGAATCCGCCAAAGAAGGTTTCGCCACAATCCCGACAGCAATTCGACAGTAGACCAACAAGAAAGAAGAAAAGGAAAATCAAGCAAACTGAACTTTCGAATTAGAGATCTGGAAATTCACGTGTTCACAGACGCAATTTCGTGTCTTGCATTTTATGTTATGGCAATGTTTGTTAAACTGCAATGTTAAGAATTTGTTTCTCAAAATTAATTTGATAAGGGAATATCAATTTCAGGTATAAATATATGCATATATCGAACTAGAAAATATATATTTTGTGTCCAAAAAGTAGTATATTAAACACTAGTACACTTTTTATTGTGACAGAAATGATTGCCTTGAACACCTGTGAGATAATACTTGTTGTTCACATACGGCGATTATATCAGTAATTATTTCTAAAGGCTATAGAATCATAAACAATACTCTAATTTACAAAGCAGCCTTTTTTCTTGTCCTGATTCTTTAGTAAGAGTCCCTGACATTAAGACTTTTACAATATATAAAATTTAAGTAAAATTACAATATTATTTAGGATAATTCATGTTTTGACAATTACACATACAATTCCTACAATTCCAACAACAACCGTATTTAATGAATGTCAATGTATCGTGTCGTATCACTATTATCACCTCTACAATCAATTCGAAGGAGGATGTGTTTCTCCTTGACTAAAACAATATATATTTCAGTGTTTCATCGATATCCTTGTATATGTATAATTTATACACAATACGTTAATATCACATTAATACTGAAAACAAGCAAATTCAAATCATTACGTTTTACTATACGTCGCCACACAAAGTACGCTAAGCGAAGCACAAAAATGTCGAAAATGAATAGTCAACTTTTAAGAGCCTCGTCAAAACTAAATCGTAGTTTACTTTCTTTTATTAATTTATTTTTAAGATATTATAAACAATCTCGTTTTGTAAAGTGCTGTTCTCAATCAATGACATAAAATATGTGGAGTTTATACATTTATTCAAGAACATCGAACATAGTTTTACATTTGTATAATTAGCTACATCGTATTTTTGGCAACAATAAATACTAATGTAAGAATACTTTCGATGTACCTCAGTGAACTTTTAAATTCTATGTATTTTAACAAATCACTCATTCATTGAGAATAGCAATTTTCAATACGTGATTTTCTATAATGTTACAAGGGCCTTCGTACAAGAAAGCAAAAACATTTAAGACAATCAGATAACAAAAATATTATTGAAAGTAACATAACGTACCGAGAAAAGTGGCTCAGGTAGGCGTATCGCACTGACTTTGCATTCGGAAGGCCCGGGTTCAATCCCCGTGCCGGCCATCCTGATCAGGGTTTTCATGGTTTCCTTCGGTCTTCCAAGCGAATGCTGAAATGGTTCTACTGAAAGACCTCGAAACCAACGTCGCTAGCAGAATACATTTACTGCGTGAAAGCACGAAAGTCAAACGAATTCGAGATTTCGGGGGTTCCTGGTTAGGTGTCTGACTAGGAACCCCGGGATCCAACTGCGCTGACGCCAATTGCCCTCTACGGGACATATAATGGCTAAACACAAATACGAAATGTAACGACCTCTAATTCCCCCAAGAGAACTCCGCGTGACTCGTTGACGCGTCCTCCCCCCCCCCGGCACGCAAGTGAGCCATTGAGTCCGGCGCGACCGCTCTGAATGAGCGAAAGCGTCATGATGGGCCTCGCCGGTTGATTGTGCTGAATGCAGATCCCCCTCATTCGACACACCTCATTCCCAACGCCTGGCCTCCGCCTGCGTCAGGCACCCGCGCCCCGTGCCCCGCCCCCCGCGCCGCCCCCCGCCCCCTGCCCCCCGCCCCCCGCGCCCCGCCTCCCGCGCCGCCCGGACAAATCGCCCCTCATGCGCAGCGTCCCCACCCCACGCTCGTCCTCGCCCGCCCTCGCTCGCCATCGCCCGCGTTCGCCCCTCCGAGGGGGCGGGAAGGCGTCCTGTACCACACAGGGGGGGCGAAGGATGTTATGGTGCCGTTCCAGATAAGAGTTTTGTCCGACCGAGTCTATCGCGTCTCGTTTCGGACGGAACAATGTTTACTTGTGCCGGATATAGCACATTTTTGTTGAAACAGTTCAAGTTAATTACGAATCCCTAATCTGAAGTAAATCAGGTTTTGTTTGTGAGAGTTTTACTCCTTGGTGTTCTGGTGACGGGCGCTCGTGCTTACCTATAGAAGTAAAATGATACGGGAAAATGATCACGTATCCTTCACTCATAAGAGCCTCTTAAGTACATAGTATTGAATGGCTCTTAAGTTCGAATCACATTGTCAAGTCCTACCTTCCGCTTGCCTTCAGCGCCCGATCGCTGTGCCCCCATGCACAAATCGCTCTCATGGGTAGAGCCACCCACTCCACCCCTCCCCTCCCCCACCCCACCCCGCCCGAAACGCCCCTCCACGAGGAGGCAGTGGACCGTCCCGCGGAGGCTGGTGTATTGAGTCCAAGGATGTTAAGGAGTTGTTCTGGAAGCAAGATAGCTTTATCCGACCAGGGTTACTCTTAACCGGGTCTCGCTCTTAACGAAACAACTTTGGCCCTCATATGTTTACCAAAGACGTACTACATGCCCGATAGAGGTTTATTAACGTACTTGTATCCTGAAGTAAATCATGAGACAACGGGTTTAATTGTTGATAGTTTTACTTGCGGCAATAGACGATCGTGATTGCTCGGAGGATCGGGGAGAGTAAAACGAGCACATAACCTGTGGTTGAAGATCACGGGAACAATTTCCACGAACGAAACCCAACGGATGCACGATTATTTTGAGATAAGGGTTCTTTTTGAAGGTGTGGCCGAACGTGGATGTAGGTTAATTTGTACTTAGCATATTTTGTCAAACCTGAGAAGACGAAAATACTCCTGTTAAACACGAGACGCGGTAAATCTGGACGAGTAAATCTGAGCAGCTGCAAGCAATCTCGGAACGTGTCTCTACAGGAGAAGCACAAACAGAAAAGGGTTACTCACGTATACCAAATGTTCCTTGGTCACTAAAAGTGACAGCGGAAGTGAATTTTTAGGTCAGCTTCATTTACGATGATCGTCATTTATCTCTTGTAACATACATATATTTGAAAACATATTGTTATATACTATTTTGGTAAAATACACATTTTAAATAATAGAACTATTTTATTCGTATTCAAATATTCTAGGCTCATGACAGAGGCGCACACGCACCTCCCCAATTCCCTTCCACTCTCCCATTGATCCGACTCCGCACACAAGCGAGCGTGGGTGTTGATCACATCCATCGCAAAACCCTCTGTTTCTCACAACTAACATAACAACAGAGACACAAAGTGCTTGCGCCTGCCACGTCCTTCAAACCGCGCCGGGCCCGCGCCGCCCGAAACGAATCGCGTAATAAAGCGGCGCGTATTCCGGTCAAGAGCGCTGGCGCGGGGCAGCGCGACAAAGGGCGGCCGCCCCACATCCCCCCGCCCCTCCCCCGCCCCGCCCCCTCGCCCTCCGCCGCCCCTCCCCTCGCCCGGCGCCGCCCCTTGATACAATGTTTACACGCCATCGACTTTCATAACGCGCAGCACGCGCCGTCCCCCCTCCCCCACCCCGGATCCGTTTCTCCGCTGCGCCGCGCCATTTGTAAATGTAACGTCATTATCGCGCTCCTCGCCCCGCCCCCCGCGCCCCGCGCCGCCGGGCGTCCCGCGTCCCGCCGCTGCCGCTATGCAAATGCCGCCCCGCTTCCTCGCCTTATTGAATTACGCTTTCGCCGACGCGCCGCGTCGCGACGCCTCGCTGCCCGCGCGCTAACGACGCCTGGCCGCCCCCCCCCGTCGCCGACGCCTCGCCCCGCCCCGCTTCGCGGAGCCCATATGCCGCCCATTAGCGCTTCACTAAGTGAGAGGTTGCGGTTCGGTCCCCGCCCGACCGTCACTCGCTGCCGCCGACAACTCGTTTCCCTTGGGTGGCTCCTCTGAGGACAGTGCCTGTGCGACGTTCTGTGGCAGCCGCAACATACAGTCGACTCCGGTTATAGTGAACTCTGATATAGAGAACCCTCGGCTTCAGTGCACTTACGACACTGATCCTGTTACACTACATTACAAGTATGCGTAAGAAGGTCCGGTTATAACGAACCTGAACCTCGGCTGTAGTGAACGTAGAAAATAAATCCTGAAAATTAATTGGATTTCGAATGTTATTAGGCGAGTAAAAGGGCCTTCGGAGAGTGGGACGGTGTTCCAATAGTGCAAGAGACATTGAAAGACGTCAAGACTGCTTTATGATACTTGATAGAGAACCAGGAAAATGTAGAATCAAGTATGGAGAGATCGCAAACTCTGGAGAAGGATCTAAAGAAATTTCTAATGAAAAATGTACGAATCAAACAATTGAAAATGATTGATTTTTTAAGAACAAATAAAAACATTGAAATTTTCAGTTTGTGTTGTTAATGAATTCTGTTGTACCTCTATTTTAATAGAATCAATCATTGTGGAGAAATTCTTTTTAATTTTGACATCATCGGATATAGAGAAACTGATATAGTGAACCCAACATGTTAGTCCCCAAGAGTTCATTATAACCGGAGTCGACTGTATTTGAAAAGACGATCTCAAGAGGTTGGAGGAATTTCACAAGCACGTTCATTATTTTTCGATTGTTAACGAGTTGTCAAACAAAATTGTTTTTGTATTATTGATATATACACCGATTCGTTACCTGGTTTGGCCAGTGCTTGCTCACCCTCCTGCTGCCCAATTCTACTACTTACTGCCCCCCTTCACGAAAAAAGATGTCACGGATTCTTTCCTGGGCTCCCTTCGAAAAGATTAGTGTTCAGTGAACAGCACCTCTGCCCCTTTAGCAAATGCAACCTCGAATGTTACGTTGAAGAGCATAAATATGACATTTCTTGATTGAACATGATTCGTCTTCTTCAGCCGCTCTAAGTCAACCAAACGACTTCACTTCAAAAGAGTTCTTTCTTCGATCCTAGGCACTTTCTTCGATCCTCCGCCGCCACCGCCACCGTCGCCACGAATCATTCTTAGTGTGATTGTTCACGAGACTGCAACGTTCTGTGCGGTTTCCGAAACTTCCGCACAATGGAAGGTATTCATTATGGAAACCGAATGGAATCTTCCGAGCCTTTGCGATTCGTATTTTCCAACGGCTTCGAGTTTTTGTGCTGGCTCCAGTCGATTCCCTTATTCGATAGTTATACGACCATCGATTCGTTACCTGGTATGGCTCATGCCCACACGTCTATGTGCTGCTCATTGGCATACCACTAATCATGGGATCGTTCCTCGTGCGACTTCATCTCTCCACTACGTCTTCGTTGCTCGGTCACGAAACAGCGTCTCTGCGTTATTCTCTGCCCGCTGCGAGAAACGCGAAGAGTGAGGATTCTATTACACAGAGGCATCCGCTGGTCGTATCCGTATTCTCTGGAGGCTTCCAGTCTTCGTCCCAACTGTAGCCGAGTTCGTTATCCGATTGTAATACGTGATCCGATTTGTGATCTGTCTGGCTCATGATAGAAGAAGTGTAAAATATTGTGCGTTTGCCTGCAGTACAATACATTACGAGTGACACAGAACGTTACGTGGAGTCAGTCAATGTGGCTTCATACACCCTAATTGTGACATTGAGTTACAAATTACTTCATATTAGATGTGAAATTATCGACCTTTCCATTATGATCCTGTTTCTTTTTCTTAATGTCTAGGTGATGCTCAATATTGCGAGCACGCTAATGTAAATGAATGCGCAAACTCTATGTCTCTGCACTTTCGCGGAAATAAACTCAGTTTACATGCTGTTTGCAAGTCCTTCGGCAAAACAATTCAAGAACTGTGAGGCATCAAATCGAGAAACGTGACTCAAGTCACGTCCATTTCTATGTAAATGGCAAAATGTTTAAATTAATGTTAGCCACTCTCGCGTCCAAAACATTTTCTCTTCCCCAAAGGCTTCGAATGACGTTTATGACATTCCGCTGCCTGCACCCTATACGTTTGTGTGCAATTTGTGCTCTAAGAGCATCAAATGTCACCGGCACCGAACGCATGGCGACATCACATTGGGTGACGGAGCGGAAGTTACCCGGCGTTGGCTGTAGAGGCCCACAGCTGTCAATCAATCTTTCAGCTCATATGTAGTGGAAAGTATTGTTTCTACGCGGATCAGCAATAGGATACTAAATCCAAGTCAGGTTCAAGGATCTCCAATGGAGAACCACACTTTTGTCGTACCAGGTGTCTCCCTCACATCGATCGACGCGGAGACCAGAGACAGGCTGCGCAGGGAGTTTGAAAAGTTTACTGCCGTAAGACAAAATCAAACATTCCAAATGTGGAATGCTGGAAAATGAAATGTATGGGCGCGCCTGTGATCATTAGTAAAAGACGTTCTAGTTTAGAAGGTTCAAAACAGAAAGGAGCCCTTGTTCATGGACACCAAGCATAGCAAATCCAGTCCTGGTCACCGATGGAGAGCTGGGATGCTGTAGCGCCACCTGGCTTCATCTCCATGATCGACTCGGTGACCGGCGGCGTTAGCAGCCAGTGCTGGTGTTCCAATGCTACTTTTTGCGAGGTTTGATCAGCTTTTTAAACTTTTGCTGTCTACTGTGAGATAAAATCAAACTTTCCTATGCTCGAGAACTTATGAAGACACCTGTGATCACAATTGCAAAAAGCTCTTTTTCATGAGGATCAGCACCGCAGTCAATCTAGCTCTGCTTCAAGGCTACGGAAAACCGCGGTGCTGTCGCGCCAGCTGACTTTTTCGCCTCGCTCGACGCGAGGCCAGGCTGCGCTCTGGTGCTTTTCATTTCATCTCGCTCGGCCTCGCCCCGCCCCATCCTCCTCTCCGTCCCCGCTCGGCGCACACGCGAGGACAGTTTCATTTCGATTCGCGGAGGAGCAGCTCCTCGCCCTGTTGTGCCGGTGATCGATGCCGTGGGCGGCGGGGCGGGGGCGGGGCGGGGGCGGGGCGGGGCCGGGGGCGGGAAGTGCGGCCGGGCGGCGCTGACTGATGGCAGGTCGGGGGCGGCGGCCGCACCGCGCGCTCGCTTGTCAACGCGCAACGAGCTGCGGTGGCGGCGGCGGCGGCGGCGGCCGCGCCGGGGCGTCCACCCCGCAAATTGCGTCCGGCCGACGCGCGCGCGCCGCATGGCAAGTAGGCGAAACCCCGTCCCGCGCCCCGCCCCGCCCACGCGCCGCCGGGCTCAAGCGCCCCTCCGCGAGCACAGATTCGCCCCGACGCGCACGCCGCAGGATCAGGGCCACCGCAGCCCAAGAGCATTCACAGATGGCCTTGAGCACGTCAACGCTCACGCCTTGATTTAACACGAAAGATGCGGGAAAGTAAAGAAAAAAGTATAAACTGGATAAGTAAATACAGAGGAGGACGCGAGTGGATCTAGAAAATATGAGAGGGGAACGAGTAATAACAGTATGACTCAATACTTTAAATAGATTAAATAAATAGATTTTTTATATTTGTTAGTTATAAAAAATAAAGAATGTAGTAATAGCGGAAATGCACTTTTGGAGTGTAATGCATTCAATTTGTGGTGAATATTTTGAATTTAATGAAATTAATTCAAAATAAATTTTTGATTTGGGGGGGATATGGGTGCTGGATATGTCTCAGATGAAGCAAGTATCTAGATATTGGTAACAGCCAGACGCGAGCCGAATGGCAAGCAGGTGAAGCCGCGATCCCAGCACCCAACCCCCTCCCTCACCCACTCCCCGCTCACACCTTCGCTCACGCCCTCGCTCACGCCCTCGCTCACGCCCTCGCTCACGCCCTCGCCAACGCTATCGCCCAAGCTCACGCCCCACGCACGCTCCGCCTTTGCCCTCGTCCACGCCCACGCCCCACGCACGCCCCGCCCTTGCCTTCGCCCTAGCCCGCGCCCTCTATGGAATATTTCCAACACCCCCCTCTCCTACCTGAAATATTCCTTGAAGCCTCCTAAATAATCACGTAATGCTTGCGACAACACTCCTCATTTACAATAAGTAAAAACAAATTATATATCAGACAAATAATTTTTATTAATTTGTATATATACAAATATTAACATTTATTGTAATTAGAATACATAAATTAAGATAAACCCGTAACAATAAGATCGTGGACAATTTGGGAGTGAAAGAATTGCGGATAGACGAGAAAATGTCTGACAAGCCATGCCCATACCGTCGTAGGTGGCGCACACACGAGAGTCTAATACGCCAATTTCATTGGATTCTAGAATGTGAATATTTTCTTCGTAATCTAACAGATTCAACCAATGAATTTATGAAAAAGTCATTTATGGAAAAATCATTCATGAACAAATATTTCCTTTTATTGTACAGTTTATTCATCATAACGTTTTATTTTACTGATATTTTTAAATTTAATTAGTTATTATTTTTGTTTTAGCATAAAACTTAATAAAAGGTATTATTTTCATGAATGTTGATTTTTTTTTAAAAAAATGGCACAGTTACGTAACACTAAACTAATCCGATGAAGAGTACTGGCAGATCCTACGAGTTTTTATGTGCTTCCAACGCAAAATGCTCTCACCTGAAGGCAGCTTTATCGACAATTCACACCTACACCCCACCAGAAAACACGAAGACGTCATTAGCAAATCCGAAGATAAAAATGGCATCGTATCTCAAAGCCTACTGCGAATTTAGGAACATCTGAATTTGCTCGTAAAGAGAGCCGAGATTATTCCCAGAATTCTCCCTACTGCGTGGGGTTCAGTTCATGCCTCATCCCACAACACAGCCTGAAAGCTATCTCCACGAAGGCAGCGATGGCTCTTGGGAACCTTCATTAAAGAACCGTCTAAAGTTGGACTGAAAACAAACATGTTTTTCTTTTATATGGAATTTAAATGGATTAATTAGAATGTTTATAGAAGTTAAATGCAATAACACGCGAGTGGTTCGGGGTACTTCATGGTCCGATGGTTGTATGATTACCACGATCGAGAATAGAACGAGTTAGTGGAATTCAAAGAGGAATGGATTTTTGTTTTTCCCAAATGAAAGGTGGACGAATACAACCATTTTTTTCTTCAAATAAAACATATGCAATGACAATACAACATTAATAATAATAATAATAATAATAATAATAATAATAATAACAATAATAATAATAATAATAATAATAATAATAATAATAATAATAATAATAATAATAATAATAATATAGTAGGGTTAATAGACGCTCAGGGAATATTCTTAAAGGCATATCGCAAACTCAGATCTTTTATGCAAAAGTAACATATCAATCGCAAATGTTCGATGTAGTACGTACGTATTCATGTAATATCCTATATAAGATACGCTTCAATTAATTCGTTTTGGGTTGTAATTCAAATCCAGAAGTGTAGCAATCAGCCAACGAGTTGGAGAAGGCATTCACATTAATATTAAAAATATGAACGTAAATTTTGAATAACACCAATCTCTACACTACATGCATCAATTACAATACCATAATTAATGAATACTATATTGAATTTACGTATCGTAATATTAGTCACGTATGTATAGAATAAGCGTAGAAACATCAGTAGCTTCAATTTGAATGACTGCATACTTCTAACTTGCACAGTTTTCCGTCATGTTCACAATATAAAACACCCACACTTGCATTGGGTCACGCTGCCACGCTGTAAATAATCTGACGCTAAAACCGAGGTGTAGAAACGGGAAAGCCCTAGAAACACAAAGAAACTCCTCGTGCAAAAACACACGTTGTAAGTAACGCGTAAGTGTATTACCGAACGCAGTGTATTTATTGGCGCAAACGGAGCGAAGCGCGGCGCTCCCCTCGTCGGCTCCGATGACAAACAGCTCGGGCGCCCTCCGCGGCCGCGCAAGGCTTCACGCTTGCCAGCGCCGCACCCCTCCCCCGCCACGGCCGCTCGGACCCTGCCGCCCTCGGACTCCCCGGCCCCGCAGCCTGCGTTGGACCCGAAACTGTCGCCGACTCCTCTGCCGCTCCCGACCCATTCTCGGCTGCCCCCGCCCGTGGCTCAACATCGGCCCCCGCCGCCGTACCCGCTACACCCTCAGCCGTACCGGGGACCCGAAACTGGAGCCGCCTAACCCCTCGCCCTGCCTTCCCACCCTCTCGGCCCCCCACCGTCCCCGGTTCGCCGCCGTCCCCGCCCTCTACGTCGGTCCCGAAAGTGTCGCCGCCCACCTCTACCGACCCAACACGTCGCCAGTCCTCCTCACTCGACCACCCACAGTCGCATGTTGGTCCCCACCGCCTCCGGTTCCCCGCCTCCTCTATCACCGCGTCCCCCCGCCGCTACCGCCGTCGTCCCCGCCCATGTATCTCACCGGTTCCCGCGGCAACCGCCGTTTTCGGCCACTTTTGTCACCGCCGTCGCCACTCGCTTCAAAATCCGCCGTGCAGCATCGCCACCGACCCCGCCTCCTCTCCCACCCCGGACTACTGCCGCTACGAACCGAGTCCTCAAACTCGTGTTCGTCGCCGCCACCTTTGCTGGTCCCGACGCCACCTCCACCACAATTACCGTTCACTTATGCCCTGCTCACACCCCTCCGCCGCCATCGCTCCTTCTACCGCCTCAGGCTTCTCGCTACCGCCACAGCTTCCGCCCCCACTGCCTACTATGGACCCGACACTGACGCCTACTCGTCCGCTGCCCTCGCCGCCGACGCCGCCGACGCCCCCGCCACCTTCTTTGGACCCGACACTGACGCCTGCTCCTCCGCCACCCCCGGACCCCACGCCACTACCGCTGCGACACCTGTCCTTGGACCCCTTGCCTTCCCCCTCCACTGTTACCCCTGCCACCATCGCCTCCTCCGCCTCCCCTTTCACCTCCCCCTCAGCCTCAATCCCCATCTCCATCCCTAAGCTCACCTCTCTCCTCCGTCTCCATTTACACTCTCACGTTTACATTGATGAGACGACTGCAGATAGATCCAATATCGATAACTAAAGGGGTGAACGTAACGACCAAGAGGATCCAAGTTTACAACAAACTGAAAGCTGAATGTTGAGAGTTTTAAATTTCGATCCACATGCTCATTACTTTCATCCCTTCCTCAAATTCACATCTTACCTCCGCTTCCACCTTCGTATCCACCTCTGCTATCAAATCTACCTCTTTCTCCCCCTCCTGTAACAAATCTACTTCTGCGTCCATCTCCCCTACCAACTTTACCTCTGCCTCCACCTCCACTACCAAATCCATTTCTGTCTTCATCTCCGCTACCAAAACTACCCCTGCCCCTGCTACCAAATCTATCTCTTCTCTTGTCTCCGCTACCTAATCTACCTCTGCCTCAGCTTCCACTCTGCCTCCACCTCCGCTACCAAATCTACCTTTGTCTCCAACCTCCGCTACCAAATCCACCACTGTATCCACCTCCACTTTCAAATCTACATCTGTCTCCATCTCGCCTACCAAATCCACGTCTGCCTCCACCTCCACTACCTAATCTAGCTCTGCCTCCACCTCCTCTACCAAATATACCTCTGCCCCTGTCTCCACTCTGTCTCCATCTTCATTACCAAATATACCCCTACCCCTGCTCTTGCTACCAAATCTACCTCTGCCTCTGCCTCCGCTACCTAATCTACCTCTGCACTACCTGCACTACCAAATCTACCTCTGCCTCCACCTCCGCTACCAAATCTACCTCTGCCTCCGCCGGCGGCCGCTCGCGGGTCCGTTGCCGCGCCGGGCCGTCAAAAACCCGCTGAGGCGGCGCGGCGCAGCGCGGCGCGGAGTGGAGCGGAGCGGGGGCTATCGATTACTCGCAAAGCGGCCGGCGAGGAGGCGCTATCGGCCGGCAATGAATGTGGCAGTGGCCGTGGCGGGTGAGCGGCGGGGGCGGGGAGCGGCCGGTCTCCGCGCATAGGGCGAGGAGCTGGAGGCGCGCAAAAACCGCGCGCGGGGATGAAATTAAAGCGGCGCGCGGGAAAACACTCGCGCCCTGTGGTTTCCCAGGTGAACCCTCGAGGCCCGCAACATGGAGACGCTCCTTTTCATTTCAAATTACGAGCAAACTCGGAAAAATAGAATTAACCAGCCTACACGTTTTCTGAAAGAGTCTCAATTGAAATAAACCTGTTATGAATCAAAAATGAATAACCAATGGCCCTTGCAATCTTAACAGTATTGTTTAATTGCAAAACTAAATTATTAAGAAAATAAGTGAAATGGTATTAGGAAAGAAAAAGAATGATATAACGGTTGTACAGGAATGTGTAACAAACCTCGCCAATAAGTAATATCATAAAGGCATTGCGAGATATAATTAATAAACTGTGATTTTCTTTCATTTGTAACGTTTTTTCGTTCTTATAATTACCTAATTTCAACTTGATACATAGAATCGGAAACAAGCGTTCCTTTTTTACAATATTTATCATCGAAATTCAAGGGAGAAAATACTTTTCGAATGGATTAAGTAGTCACAGAATATTACCACTTCCTGTTTTGCGAAAAATCATTACCACAACTGAATTCGCAGGACGATTATTTATCCACTTCTATAGTACAATTGTACAAATACGGTTTCACGACTTCATATTTTTGCGTAATGAAATTACGGAGATTCGGAAAATACATGGATAATAGACTTCGGCAAGAAACAATTTCGTGACGCTTCCGCTACCTCAGGCACTGCTCAACGCAACCAGAATCGTAACGTCCATAACGCAACTTCACGAAGAATGTGAATGATTTGCATTGAAACAGTGAACTTAGTATGACTCAATATGATTATCTGTAGGGGCAATGCTGTCCTGACTCTTTATTCTCCAAGATATCTGCAGAAGTGAGCTGTCTCCTTCCTGAGAACGGTGGCAGCTCCAGAAGGGTGCTGGGGTGAAGAAAGCCATTCCCTCGCCTTTGCATACATATTCTATTCGATTTAAAAGCAGGATCGACCAGGGCAATCTACTCGACGACGTCTACAGCTGGCATCCCGCAGGGACGCTATCGGCTAATTTGCACTGAGCGCCAGCCCCCTAAAGGACGAGTATCTTTGATTCGTATTTTCATTACTCAGCGTCTTGGGGTCCATCAAAAGTTTTCTGAGGCAGAGCGGTACAATACCCCATGCGTTAGTGTACTTCTTTACGTTCGTGCACCTTGGAAATTGTTTTGAAGAAGCAGCTATTTTTTAATGTAAGCTTCCCTGCCTAGCAAGAGTTCGTAGCCCACATGGGTCGTTAATGGATAATAATAATAATAATAATAATAATAATAATAATAATAATAACAAAAACAACCTTGGGAATAGAATGGAACACTTTACCATCATCCCAGACATTCTTATTTCCAGAGCTAAACTGTTGACAAAAAGCATTCTCTTTCACAACTTCACCCGCGAGCGGATTTGTGATCAATAGCATTTGTAAAGTAGCGTGGCGTCATTCCTAGTTAAGATCTGACTTATCGGTGTCAGGAGTGGGGATTGGGACACAATTTGTTCAAGTCGTAAAGCGAAAAAAGAATGTCGATTTTCATTTTGCACGCCGAACGCCTTGGATCGTCAGAGGCGCGGGGACGCCTGACCGGGGCGGGTGCGGGGGTGGCGGACGGGGGGGGGGAGAGGATTGTGTCGGGTCCATGGTGCGTGAAGGAGCCCGCACGAGGGGAGCCAGTATCGCCCTCAACCGACAGACCCTCCCGTCTCCTTCACGCCACGACCTCCACGCACATTCAGGAGAAATAGCTGTAAATGTACAAACTTACATCAACTACATCTACAGCTCTAACGTTCACAATTAAACCCTGCAAACACATTTTTTTATGTTCATATTTGTGCAGAATACATGAGCTTTCGACTCTACGTATACCGCGTTTTATGATGCTAAAGAATGAAGATGATAAAGAATGAATACAAGCAGCTTTTATCTAAGGTGTCTCTGCACAGGCTTGCCTGCAAACTGTGCTTCTTTGCGTATGTTGAGGTACATGTTGTTCCACTGTGGAAATAATGCGGTGACGACAGATATACAATTGCACAGACCAGGGTTGCGAGTTTCAAATGGTCGTGGACGGGGTTCTCTAATTAAAGAGTACGGATTTGTACACGATTCGCATTTGTACACGACGCAATTTTGTAGGTTTCGTCACTAGAAGTGCTTTTGAGGAAAGCGCAGAGACCGCGCGGTGCAAAGCGCTGTGGGGGTCATTTGTGATTCCGCGTGTAGCCTCGCAAACGGGCCCGGCTCCGCTCACAGGGCACCCCCACCCCCTTCCCCGCCGCCGGTCATTGTTGCGCCCCCCGGCAGCGGCGGCGGCGATCGCCTCGAAGATACGCGACGGCGGGAGGGCCACTCGACGCGGGGGGCGGGCGGGGACAAAGCTGGACCGCTCGCTCCCACGGCACAGCACCGCGTGCCAGGTCTTTTTTTATCCACAGCTAAAGCAAATGACTAAATCGAATACATAAGAAATTCACTGTACTAGTGATTATTCGAAAAGTTGTACGTTTTAAAATAGTTGTGTTAAGTTAACTTAGCAAAAATTCACCAATTTGCTACGGGCAATTCGCCTCTCTTTGTTCGTGGATTTCCAAATCGACGGGGAGGCTCCGGCCTTAGAACTCGGCGGTTGACATTCTTGATTCCAGCCAACGCAAAACGCCCATTGCATTTATTTCCCACCAAAATATAGATGCGACTTTTCTTGATTCACTTCCCTCGCGTAACAACTATTCTTCTATTTTTTAATTGGTTGATGACATTAGGCTATTGTTACACTTCCTGCCTTATAAAATCAATGTATATTTTATTCATTTATGAACGTCCTTCTCAACGGAGCTTGTGGCCTCAGATATGTGCCTATCACTGTTCAATTCACTTTTCAAGGCAGTTCACAAATTCATTTTTTAAGGCAGGAGGTGTAACAATGACCATCGGTCTCTTAAAAGATCTAAGTGTATCAAAGTATTTCTACTTAATTAAATGTGCGGGTTTCACACGTGTTCCATTTATCCAAATCATTATCTCTTTGCCAAGAAAATACTCACGGTGGGAACATGAGCACCCACAAAGCGCGTACATATACTAATACATGTCGGGAGGTCGGCCACTTCTGTTACTTTCTTCATTCTGAATGTTCCAGTGGACTTTGCGAATAAAAACGTTTTTCTTGACCAGCCTTGGGCTTCGCTTGCCGATGGTGCGATCCGAAACTTACTTCTCATGTAATTCTTGTTAATAAGGTGGATAACTTTCAGATGATATGATTAAAGATGTGATACCTCTGGCGATGATTTTGAAACCTTGTCTTTTGTCTAAAATGTACAATATGCTTTACGCTACGTATCATGAAATGTTTGAAAAAACCTTATTTTTGTATTCATCTTAATAAACATACCAACGAATTACTTTTTTGTAGCATAGTTTTCAATTTTACTACTCAATTTTTTTTAAATCACTTAAAAACTTAGTTTTCAAAACTAGAGCAGTCAAAGAGATTTTTTTTTAATATAAATGCGCGGCAGTAATTCCACTAAATATACAAATTTGTTCGGCCCTATAACTAACTAATAATTAATACTGTTTACCGTTAAGGTGCGTTAGGTAACATGAATTGCAACAAAACATTTATCCCTGTGAAGAAATTCACTATTATGTGTTTTTTATCGATAAATATTACTTTTCAAACTAATTAAGAATATTAATCCTTAATAAATTAATAATTAGTAATAATAATAATAATAATATCATAAAAATAAAATCTGCAATAATAATAATAATAATAATAATAATATCAATATAATTATAATAATAATTTCATTACCATACTTATGTAGGTGTTTCCACAAAAGAATGTAAGCAAATTTCTTTTTTTTTAATATTTATCGAAGCCAAGCTTCGAGGTCTAGAAACGACATTTTTCCTTAAAATGTTCATATAAACATCATTATTATTCTCTGTTATACAGTTCACAAATCTCTGAATCAAATGTTTCATATTGTTAGCGCACAATGAACGTGAGGGCTACACAATCAACGCTCCCGTCGCGCTATTCGTAACACGCCAGCTTGCCCTTCGGGGCGTAATTGTGGCTGGTAGACCGATTTGAGCGCTGTCTGCTTTGTCGGCGCGCGGTTATCACAGAATAGCGCGCCGGGAGTGCTAAGGTTGTGCGGTAAACATTTTCGAGTGTGTGTACACTTGTGTGCTTCAACGCCGCATTGTATGTTGTATGTTTCATGTGAAAGCTTCCTTTTCAGGTTTGACTTTTGACTTGTGATGTGTAAGAGCAGCAACACTCCGCCGCCACCTCCGTCGCGCACTCACGCCACCCCACTCCACAGCACATGCAGGATGCACGGCGCTAGGTTGAGAGCACGCTTCACGGGCGGGGAGGGATTTCGAAGGAGTCAGTGGCGGGCGTGAAGGGAGAGAGGCAATTTCTGTCCCTCTCTCTCTGCTTCTCTCAGTCTCTCTCTACATGTATCTATTTCTTTTCCTCTTACTTTCTGTCTCTGTTTCTCTCTTCATTATCTATGCCTCTCTCTCTCTCTGTCTGTTTCTCTCTCTCTCTCTCTCTCTCTCTCTCTCTCTCTGGCTCTGTGGCTCTCCACCTTCATCTCTCTCACTACCTCTCTGTCCACTATGATGTCTCTTCCTTTGTTCCTCTTTATCACTTCTAATTCTCTCTCACTTTCTAACGTTTTCTTCTCTTTCTACTTCTTTCTCTTTTCTCCTACATCCACTCCTTCGCTTTTTGACTTCAACTCTCATCCTCTTTTTACCTATTTCTCTCCCCATTTCCCCCTCTCCTTCATGCTCTCTCTTTCAAGTTCTCTCCCCTACATTTTCCCCTGTTTTTCTTCTCTCTCTCTCTCTCTCTCTCTCTCCCTCTCTCAGACTATCGCTTTCCCTCCTTCTCCGACTTTCTCTCCTCTCTCTGACATTCTCGCTTACTCACTGTCTATCTATCTATCTATCTACTTCTGGGAGATCATTCGGAGCAGCCGGGCTCTTCAATGGGGGTGGAGCGTGGAGCGTGGAGTGTGGAGCGTGGAGTGCGCCGTGCGGAGGCGGCGGCGCGCGCCCTGCGCTGGGGCCGGGAGGCGGGAGACGCGAGCCGGGGCCGGCCAGTTGGCTGCGGGCGCCGCCGCGCGCGCCGCGCTCCCCGGGCCTCAAACCCCGCCCCGCCCCCCTGCCCCCACCCACCGACCCCCGCCCCGCACGCACGCAGCACACGACGAGAACTAGGCGCCCGGCACATGCAGGGGATTTACCTGGCAGATAAGTGGCCTGCTTATTAGGTCCCGTTTCAGTGGCTTTCCTGGCCAAATTTCGTCGTTACTTGTCTTATTAACTTTTCATTCGATTTTGTAACTAATCTACTAGGAAGACTGGAGTTAAATAGCAACGACCAGTGAAAAGATAGTCGTCAACCAAATATTTTAAGAAGTTAGGATTGTAGAATTCATTATCGAACATACAGGCACGTTTACCAAATCTTTACTTCTCTAACAACGATCAGCATCAAATGTGAAATGTGCAGGTATTGCGTAACTAGAAATAAGTAAAAATTTATCTCAAAATAACATGCATTCTATCTCGTTTCAATATGCAAAAACTTTAAAATGCGGATATCAAATAAATAATTAAAAAATATACAGCACGATAACGGAAAGCAATAATGTACAAAGAACTACAAAAAGCTTCCGAAAAGATTAATACGAAGTTAAATTTGTAGGAAGTAAAATTCAGCCACTTCTACGGCTCTTCAGATTTGTGTCTATAATGTAAATAAAATTAGAAGGAATCTTTACGAAATTTAATTGTTTTACTCTGCCATTTGTTGTCAAAATTTAATAATATTTTGTTCAGACACAAACTGGAAGGCTGGGATTTGTTCAAATGGCAATACCAAAATTCTGCATACGATTCCATGATTCCAGGCCCCTCCAAATCAGTTTCCCTTGCAAGGGAAGAAAGCCGTCGCTCGAGTGAGCTGTGCGTGCGTGCGCTACCCCCCCCCCCTTCCCCAGTGCCCGCCCTCCCGCCCGAGGCGCGGGCGGGTAAGGCGTGGCGCAGCGAGGCGGGGGCGGGACGGGGGCGGGGCGGGGCGGGGCGGGGCGAGGGGTGGCCGGCGCGCGCACCCTGTCGGCGGTCGCCCGCGCCCACCTGGCCATCCTGGCGGGGTCAGGTGTTGACGAGATCATTCTTAGCTTGCTCTTCACACTGCTCTGACCCAACGCGCACGGAAGAACTACAGTTGCCGCGCCCCGCAGCTCCCCTCTCCCCGCTCCCGCCCCAGCCCCCCGCTCACGCGCTCCCCGCTATCCCGCAGACACACCCCGACCGACCGACCGGACGGCTTCAGCGATGCGACCTCTCTCTGCCTTGACCAGACCGCACCTGACGCAAGTCATTTTGACTTCCACGTTGCTTTGCCCTGTCCTGTCCTACCCTGCTCCCCCCAATCCCGCTATGTCATCGTCACGTAGTTCTTTCCAGTCCAGATCATCCCCGCTCCACCCAGCCCCGTCCAGCTCCGTCCACCTGTGTCACATCATGTAACACCATCCACCGCTTAGCTGCGTCCACGTTCACCACATTTGGCCCAGCATCGCTCAACCCATCCCCGACCATTCGCTCCCCATCTCCACCCATCCGCCTCAGCCCCACCCACCTCTTGGCTCAGCTCTGCTCAGCTCAGTTCTGCCACACCCCGTCCCACCTCGCCCCGCCCACTCTCCCACTACTCCACCCGGCCCCGTTCTGCTCTGCCTTGATCCGCCCCGCCCACAACAGCCCCGCGCGCCCGGCGGCGCCGCCTGCACGTGGCGCCCCACCCCACCCCCACCCCCGCCCCGCCCCACCCCGCCCCACCCCGCCCCACCCCCTCCGCCGCGGGCGGCTCCTTTGACTCGCGCTCCCCCTCCCCCGCCCTGGAGATGCGGCTTTCTAACGGCCCCCCCAAAAGGCGAGCACCGCTCCGCCGAGGGGCTGTTCAGCTCACAAGGCCCACGAGCGAAGACAGTTGCATTCAGTAGCAAGCCTTTCAAAACACACCGCGTTTTTCTTCCCTCGAGTTCCACGTCAAATACCATCCATCAGCACGTACGGTTGCCCTCGAGTGATCCGACCATACGTGGCTATTGATGGAGGAAATATTACTACCTACTCACATAATGGTGGGTGGTCTCGGCGGGAGTTAATTGCAACATCAACAGTTGCCACAGGTCGTAGCCGTCGAATGCTAAACATCTGAGGATTATTCTGTTAGCATTATTTGAGGATTGAAATACTACGCGCCTATAGACAGTGTTCCGAACTTTCGGTCTAAATGACCTGAATCCTGAGGTACGTCAGTTGACAAAATCAAAAACCAATACGCATCTCATTATGAAGACATTATTCAATATTCCCAATTTCAGTGATAACATTTATAAAAAATATTAAGTTCTACAAAATATTTGATGAAAATGGAAATGTCATACAATTAATCCTGATTGATTTAATAATTTTACAATTTACTCCCTCAATAACTCGAATTTTTCTATATCGAGTTTCTCCTTTACGGTCTCTTGCACGTGGTATTCAGAAAATAAAACCTCGATAAGCCCAAATATTCTATAACTCGAAATTCGATAAGTCGAAGTAGTCAATAACTCGAAATGCGGTAAGTCAAACAAGTATGTAACTCGAAATCGTTCCTCCTTCAGATTCGGGACATCGAGGTCCAACTAAAATATGTGTACATCACATTTTTTTTAAATCGTCCCCTCTTTTCAGTTTTTCGTCTTTGACTGCAGCTCACTCTGTCAACCTTAGGCGAGAACAGCGTAAACCATCCATCAGCGCGTATCATTTTCAAGGGCTCCACAAGTGCTCGGGAGGCCATTGAGAGGAGCAACACAGCGAGCGCTGCGAAGAGGGCGCTGACTTCCGTCGCGAATGCGCGCCGGCGGGCGGGGCCAGGCGGCCACAAAGGGGCAATTGGCCCCCGGGGGCCCCTCGGCGCGAGGGGGCGGAGGAGGCGGCCCACAAAGAGGCCCCGGGGGCCCAGCTGGGCCACTTGCCCGGCCCCCCTCGCTCGCGGGCCGCGACGCCCGCGCGGCTCCCAGCGACGAGCGATCGACCGCAGAAGGCGGTGGCGGGGCCCGGGTACAAACCCCCTCCCAAACGAATTTTGTTCTCAATTTTACTGAACTTATTCAAAATAAATACCACATGTTAGTCGACCTTGATGGCTACGAGCGTATACCGACTCAGCGCCTTGATCCGAAGGATCGCGGGTTCGAATCCCCCCCTTGGGCATAGTTGTGTGTCCCTTGTCCCTCATTATGTGTGTTGTCGCTGAGGCCCTCGCGTTCTGCTAGCCCCAGATCAGAGGAGCCCGCAAGTGCGTTGGTGTTTATTGTATGGCCGAATATGCTTCTCATTGGGACGTAAAGAGATATAAAGGTATAACATCCAAAAGATTATTTTCAATTTGAATCTTCATATTCTCCTAAGCAAACCTTTTGTTCTTTTTTAAAAAATATTTATGTAGGGGAGGATCCAGCTTAACATGTCGTCTCCTTTGAAGTACATCCTTGATTCGCCACTGGTACCATGGCAGAAGCATCGAAGATTTCAAATAACACAAGTAAATGAACATTGTAAATGAACAACAAAAAATTGTTTGGTCCAGTCGTAGATCGGCGATGTCAAGCTCCTGTAAGGTTTTCCCATCCAAGAAATGAACAAGGATGGACTGGCCCATGTGCCATTCAAATATCTACCTTGAAAACGCCATACGGACTATTTGTACAATGAATCTACGAGAGTAATGTAAAAAAAAAGTATTGATCCACAAAAGTATATTATACCAACATTCATTGAATAATTACCATTGAATATATATTTTAAAAAATTCTTCAGTCGCTAGAAAATAAATTGTATTGCGAAATATAACTACACATATGTAGAGGTAACCTACACAGTAGTAGTACTATCTGCCTCAGTGATTTTTTTATCGTTCTATGTCCAATGAAAACGTAATCAAATTTGTTTGAATGTCCTTTAAGAAAATGTATTCAAGTGTTAATTACCTCTCATTTAATCCAGAATCTGGCTTGAAAGAAATATTGTTAAAAAGAAAAATTATCCACATTATGCATTCTCGGATCTTCTGTAGACAAGATGATAGATTGTACGAGTTCCGTTTTCCCTTACATCACCTTAACAAATGACTTCGTGGACCTAAATGTTGCTTTCGTTAAAAAGACGAAAAATTAATGACAAGGTCCTTCATAGTGATTATATCTGAAGATTTTTAGTGTTTCTAGCCAGTTTGCAAGTATAACAAATTTACTATGATCGTATAACTTTCAGTTCAGAAAATGAACGGCCTAGACAAAAGTCATCAAGTGAAGACAATTGATAATAAAATAACTTCTTTTTGTCGAACAATTTTAGATAAAAAGTAAGGATGTCTTAATTAATTTCATGAAGTCTGCCCTTACTTCTGACCATGTAACATCATAACATCATATATTATTAATGTTTCTCAAAGAATGATAAAGTGAAAATTTACATGAAGGAAGAGAGGTCAATGGAAAGAACTACCATGGCATGCGCCTTAAATGATTGAACAAGCCAAGAAAAGATCCAGTTTCCAGATTCTGCTAACGGATTACGCAACTCCCTCGTCATTTAAAATTCAACCTTAGCGTTCAAGCCCACCACCAAAAGAGCGTCATGCTTATTCAGTGAGCATGCAGAAAAACATTACCTAGAATGAAAACTGTATTAATAATAAGGATACCAAATCCTAAAGATTTCATTATTTTTATTGCCAAAAGAAATATTTAAAAACTAAGAGTAAGTAAAGAGAAGCTAAATTGAGAGTTCAGAAGCAAAGTAAAGAACTTTTTGTTCCGGGGATCGAGCGAACGGAAACGACAAACATGAAGTCCACAACCTCAGATGAGCTTGGGAATATTTTCACTTTCTTTAAAGACCTTAACTGATCAGTGGCTTCCGGGCGGCGAGTTGAAGCATTCGCTCGGCATTTTTCAAGAGCTGGAGTGTGCCCGCCCGGGAAGAGGCTCCTTGCCGCTAAGTGGGCGGGGCCGTATATCGTCGTGGGCCGCCGCCGCCGCCGCCGCGCCGGGGGAAGCGAGCGCGGGTGCGGGCGCGGGCGCATTTTTCGTACGAGGGCGCCAAGTGGGCGTAATGCATGGCGCCGCTTTTTCCTCTGCGAAGGCGCCGAGGGCGGGCGAGGGAGGGGGCGGCCAGCGCCGGCGCGGCCGGAGGAGGATCTCGCGTGGAGAGCGCGCACGTGCACCTCCGTCGCATGGAGGAGTGGGGAGGAAGACGACGGACAAGGTTCCTCAGAGGGAACGCTATCCTTTAATTTACTTTTATCATAATCTCAAAATGTTTTTTCCTTCGCTCTCTCCCCCTCTTTCTCCTTCTCTTCCTCTCCTTCCCTCTCTCTCCCTCACCCTCTCTCCCTTCCCCTCTCCCCCTCTCCCCTTCCCCTCTCCCTTTCTCTCCCTCTCTCTTTCTCTCCCTCTCCCTCCCCCTCTCTCTCCCTCTACCCCATCACCCCTCCCCTTCTCCCTCGTTCTCCCTCCCTCTCTTCCCCTCCCCTTCTCCCTCGTTCCCCCTCCCCTCTCTTCCCTCCCCCTCCCCTCACTCTCCCTCTCCTCATTTCTCCCCTTCCCTCTCTCCCCCCTCCCCCCTCTCCCCCTCCCCCTCTCCGTCTTTTTCTTTCTTCTCTCATACTTCCGTTCTCCTTCAAATCCTCTATTTCTCTACATCATTTTCATTCCCTGTCTACCTTTCACTTTCTCTCTGGCCCGCAAACCACCATTAATTTCTTTAACAGCTACTTATGAATCTCAAAGCCTGTCAACTTTTCTCAATAACGTGTGTTCTATACACTCTCATCTCCTCCTTGTATATTAAAGCACCGTAACGATTTTAATATGTAACCGTAATACTGAGAAAATATCATTTCACTCCTAATGCTCGTATAACCACAAAACATGAACGATGTAACCATGAAATCTGAAAACCTTCAAGGAAAAAAGCAGTTTGAATCGACTATGTACCTACTTTACTCGTCATTGATATAACGATATGCATCTACCAGTTGTTGAGCTACAAAATATAAAGGAAAGAGAGAACATAAAATGGAAGAAGCAGGAAAGGAGAAAGAATTGGGAGAAAGATAACAGAAAAGAAAAAGTGTGAAAAAGATGAAAAGAAAACGGGAATAAAGAAAGACAAGAAAAGTAGAATAAAAAAGAAGAAGAAAAAGAAAATAACGGCGATGAAGAAAAAATAACAGTGAAGAGAAAAAGGAAAATAATGATGAGAAAGAAAAAGAACGGAGATTGAAAGAATAATAATAATAAGAAGAAGAAAGCGAGATTAACGAAGCAAAGGAGAAGAAATAAGGTGAAGAAGAAGAAAAATAAAAAAGTGAAGTAAAAGGGAGAAGAAAGAAGAGGCTGTGGATGTCGCCGAAGAGAGACCGGCCACCTCGGGGCCTGTGGAGCGGCTAGTAGGCGGGGGCGGGGCGTGCTCGTTAGCGCATGCCAACTGGCACAATGAGGTTAGCGCGCGCTCATCCGGGGCGGCGCCGGCGGAAGCGCCTCTCCATAACGCTTTCCTGCCTCACCCCCCCCCCGCACTCTTTACCAAGAGGGTCAACTGCCAACGGCGCTCATGAGGATTGCAGCTACCATGTCTGAAACGCGAAGAAAGGAAGAAACATACTAGTTAGCAAGATTTCCGACATAACGAGGTTCGAGTTGCCGCACTCAAAATATGTAACGAAGATGGAGAGGAACGAAGAAAATTAAAAATTCCCAAGAACTCTTTTTGAAAGTGTGTATTTTTCAATTTAACGCATAATATGGTGCACACTCTATGTCAATTTATGACAACAGAAAAAATGAGTTAAGTGTCCAGAAATAAAACAAGTTTATCATTTATTAAATGGATGAAGGGATACTAACTAAGAGTATCCAAGAAAAATTGAATACCAATAATTCGCTTCGTTTCAATCGGTAAAAATGACACACTGCAAGTTTAAAACATATTAAGAATGAATAGAAGTGATCTCATCACGATAGCCCGGAACTATATTCCAGTACGTCTAGTGACGGCCAAGGGCTAGATGGATGGATATCTTACAGTTGGAATGCGTTCCGAACCCAACGTAAAGAATTACAATGGCGATGAATATTCAAACACCGAGCGAATCACGGGAGTATATTCTAGTGGTCATCGTACATTGTACCTTGTCGTTCAACACCCGATCAGTACATTGACGTTGAACGCCCAAGAACGACATGGACGTGTTGCATGAAGGCTGCCAGTCTATCAAAAGAAGACGTATTGGCGGTATCAGTACCGTGCGTATACGTATACGAGGATTGGGTACTGATACGGTACTGATTCTACTAGTAGGAGCGTGCGCATTTCTTCGATCGCTTCGACGTGGCAGAGACGGAACCCGTGGTCTACAAGGGCTCCTCGGCGTTCACTGGCTGCTTCCGCGAAGGCGTTTGCTGCCCGTCCCGTTTTGAGCTCCGCCGCCCGCCGCCCGCCGCCCGCCGCCCGCCGCCCGCCGCCCGCCGCCCGCCGCTAGGGACGCGAATCGAATTAAATGCCTGCGGAGGGGGGAGGAAGGGGCGCTTAAAACGCAAACTTTGCTGCGTCGAGGGGCGGGCGCCGAGGGCGGCGTCATGCGGGAGATCCGCTGCCCCGCCTCGCTCGGCGGAAACTGGATTTGCTCAGATCTCTTAGGGATTCCGGCGACCCTTCCTGCAGGCAGCCTTTGTTGTGGGATTTCAAGAGAGTTACAACACCAATATACATTTCTTAATATGCGGATGATGCACGACGATGTGCAATCCCCGTGCGATATCTATCGATCTTTATCTGTAAATTTGTAAACTTGATTAAGAATATTCGTCAAAATCATTGGGCTGATTACTTAAGACTGTAATTCAAAGTTTCTCTTCGGAAATTGGGATTTCGTTAATAACAGGGGCTGAAGTAATAATTATGCAAACACAAAAAAAATGCTTCTTGATGTGATTAAGTGTATGTTGAATAATTAGAAAACAATCTTCGTGTTTGTACATTGCAAAAAAAAAAAAAATACCTCGAAACCATTTTCCATGTTGTGGTATTTCAAAACGTTACAACACCAACATGCAAATATTTCTTAAAATGTATGTTGTACGGGACGGTATATAATCTGCTTGCGATACCTATCGTTTTTATCTGTAAATTTATTATCTTTATTATAAAATCAAATCATTAGCAATTAACTCATTACGTAATAAAATATTACAATGTCTTCTTCTGAAATTGGGAAAGAATTAACAACCTCAGCTTGAAGTAAAATAACGCAAAACCAAAAAATATTTTAAAATGATGAGAAGTATCACATATGTTCAATAAAATAGTGAAAACGTCTGGTTTCTACATTACAAATGTACCAACACTCTCATGAAAAAAATTGTTGAAATTCCAGTTAGTTCTACCGTACTTTAAAAAGGTTTCCGGCCATTCCGATCTATGTTTTCAAACAATGTAGAGATAAAATTACAAGAAACTGATGCACTGTCTTTCGCCATCATGAACGTCTCAACCCCGTTTTGCCGCAACCTTATTACCTTTTCTTTCCAATAGTAATTCAAAAGCAAGACTTTCGTATTCGAAACATTTCGTACGCTTAAACACCCATTAATTTAATAACCACCTTCCCAAAACTATGATGACTGAAAAACATCATTAATTGTGAATGCAACAGGTGACTTGCACTCATAATTAATGGTATATGCCTTACAAAACAAGTGCCATTACTTCTCCCTGTTGAATATGTCCAACATTCCTGACGCAAACAGACTACATAAGGACTCCAGTGCTAAAGGATGGCTACATTTTATTCTCCAATCTCTCAAATTGCACGTCCTTCGACGTGTCATTATATTTTCCATATATGTATACAACCTATACATCGATACAACCTACAACCTATACATCGATACATAGACGTACCAATAAAACAGAATATCGATATATCGGAAAATCTGTTTACCGATATCGAAAAATTAATATAGCGATATATCAGAAATCGAAATCCCAATATATTGGAAAGTGAAACTACCGATACATCAGAAATCGATTAACAGATATATTGGTGTATTAATAAACCGATATATCAAAATATTGATAAACTGAACGATACATTGAAGTATTGATAAACTGGTACGTTGGAATATTGATAAATCGAAATATCAGAAGGTACATAGGCCTATACCCGTATTTCGATATCGATAAAGCGATATAACAGATAATGGACGTATGTATATTGGGGGAAAATGTGGCCATCCGCAGGCAGCCCTGAGACGACGGACGCTGACGCGGACCGCCGGCCCGACCTGCGCGCGCGCCCTGGCCGCCGGGCCCGGCCCTCGCCGCCCGCTAACTGTAGTTGCGCTGTGTTGGTCGCCGTAACAGGTCACAGTGGTGTGAACCAGCTAGGGGGGGTGTTCGTCAGCGGCCGACCCCTGCCGGATTCAACGCGGCAGAAAATAGTCGAACTGGCGCACTCCGGCGCCAGGCCCTGCGACATTTCGCGCATTCTGCAGGTTTCCAATGGCTGTGTGTCCAAAATTTTAGGCAGGTAAGAAGACCTAGCGGCTCCACGTCGTCTGAAGCACGCCATGCCACCTCTTTGCCTCTCGCAGCTGTAGAAGGGTAGAGTTCTACATTGTAGCACCACCCGCGGCACGGTGAGAACTCACGGCTGCCGCTACTGTGTTGTTGGGCGTCGTTTCCTTCTGCCTCACAATAGCCCCGCTCTTCTACACTCCATACTGGAAAGATAAGGCATCCTATCCGCCATCTTATTGCATTCTGCCACCGCGCAGTTGAAGAATAAATATTCTATCTTCATATCTTTGAGCTTGTATTGAAAAGTACAATGTGCTGTGAATTCGTAGGTCCAATTTTCTTTCTACAAACTACCTAGGTTCTCATCTATAACTTGCGTAGGCGTACAGAGAAAGATACACAAATTTAGGTTGTTTATTTTCTGATAAGTGATCTTGATTCATGCTATCGATTGTCCAAAATAAAGATATGACCGCATATCAAGATTTCATAAATAACATCGGCCACTTTCGAGGCAGATTGTAAAATAGGTATGGAATATGCCCGGGTTTCTTACACATTTAATTATATTCATTCATTCGGGTCCTAGATTGCCCTCTATTTCTCGATTATTACTGATGTTTCTAAAAAATCGGCTTAGAAAAGCATGATCAAATTCATACATCTATCGGAAACAGTTTTATTTATGAAAGTAAATTATTTTCCTTTTCGGCAATGAAATTATGCCCAGATTCCATTTCATAAAATACTCGATATCTTGAGATGTTCTGTAAATAATCGTAGGCAAATAGAAAATTAATATCGTAAAATTATGAAAAATAAAATAATGACATCAGGTAAACTTCGTTTTTCTTGAGTAATAATTTTCATAATAAGTTTGAGCAGTACTCAGCAAGTTCTTTTAAATGAAGTAATTTAAGGTCTCGCGCACAAAAAAAAAATTATTTGAGCTTTTTTCCCGAACATGTGTTTTAGAGAAAGAACTTAACGATTCCAGTAGAAACAAACACAAACGGAAATATTTTAAACTCGTATTGCAATATGAAACTCAACCCAAAGTTAAAGGAAAAGGATGCCTAGTATCTCAGTGTTGTAGCCAAACAGACGCTGCCTAGTAACTATGAAAGCGTCTTTGGGGCAAAGTCACTTTTAGATCTGAAAAAATATGATCCTAAAATAAAAAAATGAAAAAAAAAATAAACGCTCCTCTAAAAATACTTTCGCGAGTCTCGCGATCTCCACGCCGTGCAGCCGTAAGATTCTCACCGGATCCGCCGTCCCCTGAACGCTGGAAAGTATAACCCCCGCCCCCGGTCCTTCAGTTGCAGCTTCCAAATTTATTGCAGACGGAGAGAGGTTTCCACGTTTGCCCCTTACAATAATTTCTTTTCTCTTTCCAAGGCAGAAGAGTTTTTCTTGTGGGTATACTTTTCAGTGATTCAGGAAATCAGAACTAACTGATGACTTTTCCTATTTGCAGTCCTTTGAGCTTCAACTTTCATGGCTCTATGTGCTAACGATATAGAACGCCCCGTTCGTCCACGAAGCCTCCGTAATTCTCTTAGAAGTGGCAAGTAGCCATTCACTTGACAGTGAGTTGTACTTGGAATTGTGTAAGTAAATAATAAAAATTGATGTCATCGTCCTCAAAGTTTTTATTCAATTGATTAGCTGCTTCTGATAACTTTGTCGCCACCACTAGAGATGTCGCACGGAAGTCAAGGAGTGGTAGACGATAGATTCGAGGCTGTTCGAAAGTTGCCGCATCCTCATCAGTGTTGCCAACGTTTTGATCGTCATACCACGACCTTCCGGGCTTAGCATTAGCACCCAGTTCGATGAGCAAAACGTTGACAACACTGCGCGGCAATGTATATACAATATTACCAACTATTCTGTAGTCAACTGCGACCTTCTTTATAACTAATGTAGCACGTCATATAGAATGATGACAGAAACTTTGTCAACGTTGCGTAGGACTTTGCTAACACTGTAGGACAACCAAAATTCCGGCCGCGGTAGTCTCCGCGCACGAGTAGTAACCGAATTCTTGACTTCCATGAGGAAAACCTTACGATGGCGGCTAATCCAACGAGAGCGACTAATCGATCGAATAAAACCCTTGGCGTGGCATTGAGAGGGGCGTGGCGCGGTGGAGGCGGACGCTTGGTGGACGCGCGCGGGCTGGCCCGCGCAGCGCGAGCGGCGCGTAGCGTAGAAAGACTACTTGTAGCATAGCTCTTCCGTAGCTTCTCTCCTCGGGACACGGTAAGTGAACTTTCTCTACTTTTGCTGCCCTTTCCTGTAGCTCACTCTGTGTTCCACACTATGTAGGTCGCGTCAAGCACATCACAACGAAGGCAGACGTGGTGTTATGTATTGACCAAATGAGCTGGAGATTGAGGCACCGAATTTCAGAAGAGTCCAAATAGCGTCAAGTGTTCAAATCATCAGAGGGTACAATACAGCACAAGGGTAGTGAGTCTGCTTCTTCATATTAGAATATTTGCATTAGCTTCCGTTTCAATTATTTGTAAAAAGTTAGAGAATTTTCGATCGTTTCTAGTCATTTGAGAGGAGCCAAGCTTGCAAATGTTCTGCTTGGAATAACACGCGTTTTTCAACTGTAAAGGGATAAAAATTGATCGATGTAGTTTACATTTCTATGTTATGCACGGATGGAATAATAGCCCTTGTTAAAACCAACAGAGCAATTAAATGTTGAGCGATGCCGAGGTGCTTAGCTTAAGCGTGGGGTCTCAAACTAGATGGAAATGAGTTCGTGGTTCTATATTCCGGTTCGTGGTTTAATATTCAAAATTCTCAGAGTCAGTTTGGAGAGTGATCTATAGAATCTCAATACTTAAATACAGACTCATGTTCATTTAAAATTATAATGTTTGTGATCAATTATGTGCACGTGGTCACCTAAATGCGGTGCAGTTGTCTAATTCACCATTCACAAAGAATGCTTCTCATCTGAGTGCATCTGGTCACATTGCCGAGCAATTCCGATACCTACAAATACGTCCTAAAATATATTTGCAGAGTACAAATGTAAGTTCAAATTTTCGCTTTTAATTGATACCGAATTTATAATCACCTAAATAAGATATAGTTGTTTTTAATGCAATTTTCATATCTGGTAATTGCGGAAACCATAAATACCTACAAGCAATAAACTGATGCAATTCCAATTGCATGATACGTATTATATGATTGATAACGTCTGGGCAGCGTATTAATAAGGGATACTATTTTAATTTTCAGTATTCAGATTATCCACTCATTGTGAATACGTCTCATCCGAAGGCATTTGACCGCATTAGATCCACTCACCCCTTCACCAAATTCTAAGAAAAAAACTCTTTTACAATTTTAATTACATTACTTTAGTGACTAATAACGTCCACGGGTTGACCTAAATGAGGGACAGCTGTTTGAATATGCAATCGCAACAGACGCTTCTCGTCTGGAGGCACTTGGCAATTGCACGCACTCGCTCCATTGGCGCCTGCAAAAGCAATTAATTGTTGCGAACTCCGTCCTCCAGCATCTAGTGGCTGCCGCCTCTACCTGTAGCCCTTACGAGGGAGGGGATGGGGGTGGGATGGGAGGGGAAGGGAGTGGGAGAGAAGAGTGGCGCGCTGCTGTTCCTCAACTTGCGAGGGTCTCCGGAGCAGCAACGATCGAAGCACGAGCAGCTCTTGTGCGAGACTGTACCTCTGTGTTTGGTAACTACGTCATAACTTAGGCCTTTATATATTCGTCTTCCCCTCTGCCAAGTGCTCTTGTTCCTCCATGCCTCTTCCATCTCCCTCCCACTCCCTCCCTCTCTCTCTCACTCTCCGACGAGTTCCCCAACTTTTTCTTCTTCCTCTTTTCCCCCCCCCCTCCCCCTGCCCCCTCAAAAAACTCGATGAGGTGGAAAACGTGGCCGCCATATAGTGGATTCTTTTGAAGTTATTCGCTCCTCTCTTGTTCGCCTCGAGCTCGCTCTTCCTCCTCCAGCTCCGCCTCCTCCCCTTCCTCCTCCTCCTCCTCCCCCTCGAGATATGAACACACGCTTTTTGGGCCTTTTTTGAAATATTTGCTAAGTTTCGCAGTTGGCTATCTCTTCCGCAAGATATGCGCTGAATACAAGAGAGCGCTAAGACGCTGCCGCTCGGGAACTTCCGGGCCCCTCCGCGTAAGTCGCCACTTCCGGTGGCGCCGCGTCCCGCCCCGCGCCCTGACATCGTTGTGGTGTACTTGTGCCTCCGCAGAATAAACACGACGGAATAGATACTGCCTGTTTCCTTTCTTCCCACTGTGTACCTACCTCTGTAATTTGTTGAATTATTGAATAATAAATTTTGTAGTGAAAGCATGACTTAAAAAATAACGTGTAATGTTTTAGAAGTGATCTTGTTACAAACACACTGCCTTTCGGAATTGGGTGAAAATCATTCGGTTTTATATTTGGCTAAACGACACTTTCGAGGAAATAAGTTCGCCCCTCTTTAGAATAGATGCAATTATCGAGATTAGGTAATTGTAAATACTCATACTTAATACTCGATTGTAATTGTAAATACTCATACTTAATTAAGGGTATTAATTTGATTAAATACTACTAGTGACTTTTGAAACATTTTTATCTAGTTGCTAACTACTTCTATTCCCTTTTTAACTAATTCTCGTTCAATATAAAAAATTACAGACTGAAATACGAAAAACCACGAAGAAACATCAGTCAGCTGAAATACTGTATTTCGTGTTTCTTCCTACATTACACTTAATGTACGTAGGAAATTCTACATTTATTCACAACTTATTCATTTAATGCTCATTTTCAAACTGTGACATGAGCAGAATAAATGTATTTTAGGAATTCACTACTTTCTTAAATTATTCCGTTTGGTCGGGCAAAGCCAAGAATTTCCTACAGTATTTCTAATGCGGTTATCCTTCGACAAATTTCTTCAGCAAATTACTGCAAAAAATGCTGGTAGCACGTCGTATAAACCCGCTTCTCTAAACAGTTCCTACAAAACTCCGAGAGGCAGAAGTATGGACTTCATTTCGAGAGTCCGTGCATGATTACTCATAAAACAGATTCAGAAATATCTCATAAATATATCAGACTTGCTACGTCGAATCTTGAGAAAATATCATACACGTTTACACAGAGATATATCTCCCGCTGTTTGCAAACACTGTTCTCAGTATTCATCTGGTAGACTGAAATTGTAGGCTTCCACGGACGCAATCAGTGTGTCTGGGAGACGCCGTGTGGCACAGGTGCCAACGTTTCGGCCATCATTCTGGGCCCTTCCTCAGGGCAAAATGTTTTTAGTTGTTTTCTTGTATCAAAATGCATTTCTTCCTGAGGAAGGTCGCAGCATGATGGCCGAAACGTTCGCATCTGCACCTAGGACCCAGCTTCTCCCAGTCACGCAGTATCATACACCCACGCAGTATACGGCTTTCCACACTGCGTGTGTGAGCATGCATGAACTAACAAAAAAGAAACTTCACCGCTTCACCGGCTAAACCTAACCTGGAAACTCATACATTACTCGTAATTGCACGGAGCACCTTCAGAGGGACATGAATATTTCCGTAAGGGGCAGGCAAGTGGGTTAGCGCACAAAAAAGTATTCAAAACTAACTAAAACACTGTAAGCATGCCTCAAATTTTGTTGAACACGTTTAGTCAAAGAAACACTTTCTCCGCAAATCATTTATGATCATGTTAGGAATCCTTCCCTTTGGAGCATAGGATGGATGCTACGAATACTTCGAGTGTGTGTGCGTGAGCGTAAGTAAAAACACACTCAGGCCAGTCAGGCAACGCAATAAGAATCTCGCTACGAGGAAAGGCTCGAACATGATACCAAGCGAAGTTACACCGCATATCACTTTTAATGGCTTTAAAAGAGACAATTGGAATCATTCTCCCATGATCACAGGACGGAAGTTAGGAGGACCCCAGGATGGGTGCATGAAAACACTCAAGATAGATAGGCGTAGCAAGCATCTCGCTACTAGCATCTCGATAGACGGAGCAAGCCTCTCTAGACTACCCGTGCATTCAGAGAGCCTCGTACACTGTAAGGGCTTTCAAAGAGCCCTTTGTCCTTGAGCATAAGATGGGAGTTAGGAGAACCTCCAGAATACATGCATGAGCGTGACCACTCGTTCAGGAGGATCAAGGATAGAATCTCACTTTGATAGGCGCTTCGGTGGGCGACATGTTTACTCAGCAAGACAATTCTCTCGGAAGTTATTTGTAATAGTTTTAAAAGAGCTTTTGGTCGGAGAGGCGTAGGACAGTAGGGGAGGCGTAGGACATGAGGGTCCTGAGTGTGTATATGTGTGTGTGTGTGTGTGTGTGTGTGTTTGAGTATGATAGAGTAATCAGGGTTAGTAAGCATCTCGCTTCGATGAGCTTGAACACGTTTTCTCAATAAAACACTTCCTTCGCAAGTCACTTCTAATAGTTTCAAAAGAGTCTCTGGTCGGAGGTGTTCAGGGTTGAAATCAGGAGGGCCTCGAGTGTGTGTGTGAGTTTATATTTGTGTGTGTGTGTGTGTGTGTGTGTGTGAACATGATAGTCAGGGTGCCAGGAATAGTAAGCATCACGCTACGACAGACTTGAACACGTTTATTCAGCAAGACACTTCCTTCGCAAGTCACTTGTAAGAGTTTTGAAAGAACCTCTGCTCGGAGGGGTGTAGGGTAGAAATCAGGAGGGCCTGAGTGTGTGTGTGTGTGTATGTGTATGTGTGTGTGTGTGTGTGTGTGTGTGAGAGAGAGAGAGAGAGAGAGAGAGAGAGAGAGTCAGCGATAGTAAGCAACTCGCAGCGACAGGCTTGAACACGTTTACTCAACAAGACACTTCCTTCGCAAGTCCCTTGTAAGAGTTGTGAAACAGCCTCTGCTCGGAGGGGTGTAGGGTAAAATTCAGGAGGGCCTGAGTGTGTGTGTGTGTATGTGTATGTGTATGTGTGTGTGTGTGTGAGAGAGAGAGAGAGAGAGAGAGAGAGAGAGAGTCAGCGATAGTAAGCAACTCGCAGCGACAGGCTTGAACACGTTTACTCAACAAGACACTTCCTTCGCAAGTCCCTTGTAAGAGTTGTGAAACAGCCTCTGCTCGGAGGGGTGTAGGGTAAAATTCAGGAGGGCCTGTGTGTGTGTGTGTATGTTTGTGTGTGTGTGTGTGTGTGTTTGTGTGTGTGAGCATGATAGTCCGGGTAGTCAGCGATAGTAAGCATCTCGCAGCAGTAGGCTTGAACACGTTTACTCAACAAGACACTTCCCCAGCAAGTCACTTGTAATAGTGTCAAAAGAGCCTCTGGTCAGAGGGTACAGGGTAGAAACCAGGAGGGCCTGAGTGTGTGTGTGTGTGTGAGAGAGAGAGAGAGAGAGAATCAGCGATAGTAACCATCTCGCAGCGACAGGCTTGAACACGTTTACTCAACCAGACACTTCCCCCGCAAGTCACTTGTAATAGTTCCAAGAGATCCGCTGGTCGGAGGGGCGTAGGCTGCGAGCCAGGAGCAGCCGGAGCGTGCGCGAGCGTGTGCGTGCGCGGGGGACGGCTGACGCGCGCGCTGCGCAGGTACTACGAGACGGGGTCCATCCGGCCGCGCGCCATCGGCGGCTCCAAGCCGCGCGTCGCCACCGCTGAGGTGGTCAGCAAGATCTCGCAGTACAAGCGCGAGTGCCCGTCCATCTTCGCCTGGGAGATCCGCGACCGGCTGCTGCAGGAGGGCGTCTGCACCAACGACAACATCCCCAGCGTGAGTACTCTCTCTCTCTACCTTTCATTGGCTTTTCTTCTTCTTCATATCGTCTCAGTAGATAAATGCATGGTCGTTGTTAGCGATGATCAGAATTGATAATTGTAATCCATTCAACGAACAAAATTGAGATACGGATGAAATTGTTTATAAAGACATTTAAGGGACCCCAGCGGACGCCAATATTATTGTCTATTTTAATTAACAAAATGTTATGTTCTATAAATCATTTACGTATTACAAATGGACAATGGTTCTTCCAGTTTTCGGGATCTTAATTACATCAACCTTGAGTAGAGAAAAAAACTCATTTTGGAGTAGTAATCTAAACTACAAAAAAAGATAACGCATTATGTTAATAAAAGGGTCATCAGTAATACAACTTATAATAATAATAATAATAATAATAATAATAATAATAATAAATAATAATAATAATAATATTTTTAAGTTTTTGTTTCAAAATGTATATTCTTGTAGGTGTTTCTATGGCGTGCGATCAAAACGTCGTAAGGACGCAGAGAAACGTCTTAAACACAAAAGTTTGCAAATCGTGATCAGCCAATTGTAGGGCGTTAAAGCATAAGCTGTCCCGATAGTTATCGGAGCTCTGAGATTTGTTCCGCAAAATTTGTGTAAGAACTTGGTTAAACTCCCAGGACATTTAAAAGACTGAGAAGTGCAAGACACTTTATTTGGAACAGCTCACATTTTGCGCAAAGTATAGTAAGGGCACAGTCAGTCCCTAGATCTGTTTCTTGCGAAGCTGGTTACTACCCGGAGTAGACTTTATAATCAATTGACACGTAACATCTTTAGTCGTGAATTAGATTTTTAAGTTACTGCTATGTTTGACCAGAACCGGCCTATTTCTCGACTAAGAAAGTCGGCATATCCATCCCATAAACTAACATCGATAACCAGATAATCGATTTATTAGTATTGACACAGACTGGAAACAAAATATCTGAAACAGCATCGCAAGCATCGCGAAATCGCTACCCAGAACGTGGCTGTCGCCCTCGCGTGCTGTCGCCGGATCAGAAGGGAGCGACCCGCAGGGCTGCACAGCGGCACAAGAAGTGGTTATTAGCAGCGAGCTTCTTGCCCCAGCCTCGCCACAGCACCTCATATATCAGGCGCTAACAGGCAGGGCGCGTTTCTTGCTGCTTGTCGCCCCCGCACTCCCCCCTCGTTCGTCTCGCTGCGGCCGGCGCGACGTGGCGCGGCGACACGGCGCGATGCTGTTCCGCGCGCTGAAGGAACACTTTTAGATTACCAAAAGGAATTGTACGAATAATAAGCAACCTCGTGATTCGTGTCTTTCTCTTTAGTCATCTCAGAATTTTACCATTGCCATGTCTGTTGATTTACGAATCTGTGGTTTTTGTCAAAAATGATTTACTCAAGGATAGGAATATATTTTCAACAAACACTATTGTCCAAAACCGATGTCCACCGATGTCCCATCTACAAAACTCGTCTTAGTAATCATATTCATCAGGTGTCGGTATCAACAGCTCACTGTTAAAAAATACCTACAACACATACACAGTATTTTACAATACATTGCCAGATGACAATAAACAATTAAAATCGATTCCCAAGTTTATGTTCAAGTAAACTTTTTTTCTGTTGTTCTATACAATTAGAGACTATACTGAGCATCAAAAAAGAAAGTAGTACGTATTAATTTTAACAATGATTTTTAATGTATTAATTGTCATTTGGGCTGTATAATTCTAAACAACCTGTACAAATTATTGTACCTCACCTTTTGGGTCAATTCGATCAGGTTTTCCGTTCAGTTTACCTGAGAAAATGGCGCGAGATTTAAAATTAAGGCAAGTACAAATTTCATTACACATTTTCCAGAGTGATGGTACGTCACTGAATACCTAGTCCTTGGCCGTCTTTGGGAGAAGTTCCTTGACAGTTATTGTCAGAAATTTCGCTGCATTAACTCTCATTTTCTCTTTAAAGCAAATAAATGATACATTAAAATGATATAATACACGAGTCAGATTTCCAATTTCCAATTGAGAGTAAATTAAAAATACTGAGTCAAAAGTATCTTGATTTTGAAATACTGTTTAGTTAAGAATGATATAAAAGAATGAACTTTCTTCGTTCAGATTTGAAGGTTTAACAGACAAATCTTCGTGTGTGTTAAAAGTGCACTCCGTCCGCGCACCCCGTCCGAGAGTTGTTAACTTATAGAGACTTGTTATTTTTCACGTTATTCTTAAATACAATAAATAACTGATTGATTTAATAACATAACATAAAAAACAAGAAAAGAATTCGTCATTAAAAAATATTCCTGAAATTTAGAAAAGATTCTTATATAAGGGAGAATTTAGAAAGAAAATTTAGAAGAAAATAAACAACAAATAGCAATAAGAAGTGAAGAACACAATTCTTGATTATTTGATAGAAAAAATCCAGCACACAAATTTTGGTTTGAAGAATCCACTATTCACCGCCTCGCGCCGCTTCAGCTTGTGCATGTACAGCCCTTTTCGAATTTTATGGGGAAATGAGTGCGGAGTCAGGGGCAAGTACCCGTGCCTGTAGGAGCGCCAGGCGGGCCAGAAGCTCGTGCGGGCACGGTCTGACGTGCCTGCTCTAGATAGATAGGTCGAATTCAGTGGCTGTCTGGAGGAGAATTCTGACGACCGGCTACTCTGAATTATGCTTTTCTCCGATCAATACCAGTCAAATGCCACTGCACTGCCCTTTGAAAAGTGCCGCGGATCGCGCGCAATCTTTCCTTCCTCTATCTCGTCCTTTACTTACTCAAACTTACACTTACATGTACCACATATGTCGGAAGCCAGTCGGAAGACCACTCGGAAGCTCAAATCTTGTCCCAGTTGGTGTGCTGCCGCGTTGGGGGAGATACTTGGAGGAGGGATCCCACAAGCCCACGCGTAAGTCGGTGACGGATATCCAGCCGGGGAGGATCGCCGCCTCCTCCACTCGCTACACTACCCAGACTAATAAACACGGTTGTTGACATGCCCGGAAACCAAACGATCAGTGCACTGAATGAGTGCGAGATGCAAACAGTGAGTAATTTTTATCCATAAGCTAACCAAACATCAAGTTTTCAAAAGTTGGGTATTTACAGAAATGTTGCTTCCCTGCAACAATTGAATGATGATGTTTTAAACTATATTGTCATGACTAGAGATTTTTTTTTCTTTTTTGTACTACTGGAACAAACTTGATGATCGTTCACGACTTGTCGCTTTTGAATATAGGTATTTGCTTCAAACTTTTTTTCTCAAAGAGCTTTACGCAAACACTAGCAATTATTATCTATCTTAAAAATAAGTTCTTCAACGTTTAATTTGCACATTTGTAATCATGCGTCAGAAAGACATTTTTCCAATTATTTTTTTGTGTTTGAACAACGAATTCTCTGTATTATTGTAAGCTTGTATTACACGAGTAGCTAAGCTTTTCTCAAACCACGGTGTACCGCATTTTCGATAACTCTAACTTCTCTTTTCTCCTTTAGACTCGATATTCCTTTGTGTACGTTTTCTCGGATCACATCTATACATATTCATGTAAAAGTTCAGTATTTTATTTCGTTCATAGAAGTTCTCCGAAGTGTTCGCCCAACCGCGGATTTCCGCGGAATCTGGTCGGAATCACTGTCAGGGTTTCAAGGAACTCGCTGTTGGGGTCCGTGCATCCATACTTTGTTGTTTCCGCCTCCTCCTCTACTCCGCTGTCGTCACCTCTGCCTTTGCCTTCACCTTCGCCACCACGATCACATCCGCTTACTCATCAATCTCTTCCTCCACCATCGACGCGGCTCCCACAGACGCCATCGCATCCGACTCTATCTCTGACTCCGCCTTCACCTCCGCCTCAGTCTTCATTTTCGCCTTTGTCTCAACTTCTATCTCCGCCTCCGACTCACTCTTCATCTGCCTCCGCATACATCTTCACTTCCGCCTTTGCCTCCGTCTCCACATTTGCCTCAGCCTTCACATCAAAATTCGCCTTCACCTTCGGATCAGCCTTCATCTCCGACTGTCTTCACGTTAACCAATCCTCACCTCCACTTCTGTCTTGACTTTCTCATGCCTTCACCTCCACCTCTGTCATCACATTCACCTATTTTCACCGCCGCCTCTGTCTTCATTTTCGCCCGTCTACACCTCCGCCTCTGACTACGCTTTTGCCTTTCTTCACCTTCCGTCTATCTTCACTTTCTCCTCTCTTCACCTCCGCTTCTGTCTCCACTTTCGCCTGTATTCTTCTCCACCTGTCTTCATCTCCACCTCTGTCTTCATTTTCGCTTGCCTTTCCTCCCGCCTCCGCTTTCACATCAGCATGAGCCATCGCAACGACCTTCACTTCCACCTTAAATCCTGATGTCGCCTTCGCCTTCGCGTGAGAGCGAAAACCTCTCATAGGCGTCGCGGTGAAGCGAAGAAGCCCAATCGATCGCAGCGGGGGGGGGGGGGGCGCCCAGCGTGGTGGACGGCAAGGGCGGGAAAGAGACCGAGCGGGGAACGCGCCGATTGGTTGGTTGGTTGTTAGTGATTCCCGGCAAGTCAACTACTTAGGTCATTGGTCCCGTAAGTATAGTGCATGTTCGGAAGGTGGCTGTAATCTGTCCCCACTGGATGGCGAGATCCGGCGCCGACCTACCGTCAGCTAGCGGGGTTTCCCTCAAACAGGTATCTCCCACCAGGCACCGCCCCTGCCGGGACAAGCTCTAAGCACCCGACAGGTCCTCCGGCATGTGTGGTATTGTAGTGTATCTTATTGTGTGTGTGAGTCGTGAGGATAGGACACAGAAGGGGAAGGAAAGATCGCGCGCGCTCCGCGGCGCATTTGTTAGTGTACTGCTCCGTCATTTGCCTGGTGTTGATCGAAGAACGGATCGAGGATGGATCACCAGCGGGACGATAGATATTGTGGGCAACCTCGTCTTCTCTCTTCGATTTTACCTTAGGCATCCTTCCTAAGGTTCTATCACCTTGTGATGGTCTTGACCTGCTTCAGACAATTTTATAATTCTTTTGCTAAGCAGGCATGTTTTGTCCAGTTCTGGATCGTTCTAAGGTGCTCTTCAATGTGACCTATTCATTCTCATTTGAGCAGTTTAGTCTAGACGCTAATAGATGCCATGGCGTTGATTCTTGCTCACTGCAGTTTTCCATTCTCTGTAACTGTCTATTTCGAGACTAAATAATTCTTATAATATATGACACTTTCATTAGTATATCTATCTAACTGAATTTTCTGATGAATTTCGGGGCAGAAGAGTTTCCGCGAATTTGTAATTTCAAAAACTAGACTGATTTACTTACGTAATTGTTGTCATTAGCTGATAAATATTTCTTTAGTATTTACGTACCAATTAAATCAATCTTAATTTAGAAGCCATTTATTTAAGCAATCTCACTCAACGCTTCATTCTCGAATATTGCCAATGCTGGTACTATAAAAGGAACATCCCCATGTTTTCACGTCACAATTAATTATTATTATAAATTAAATTAATTAAAATCTACAACGAAGGAATTTCGGGACGATGTTTAAGCATGGTTTAATGCCATACTGTGATAGCAATACATCAATGATGTGGAACTAAGGAAATGAAAAAACTCCGATCAAAAATGTCTTCTCAATTGAAAGCAAAAATAACGTACATAAAATAATACAAACGATTGTATTTATTTTAAGGGTGTTTGTACCGAATTCTCAAAACGAAGACGTATTTACGTAGTCAAAGTTAAGATGTTTCGTTCACATCAACAAAACTAACACGCTTCAGATTTAAAGAGAAAAAAATACAAAGTAGAAATAAAGGAGTGACACAAATATATTAATTTAAGCCTTCCTTGAATACCTAAAACGTGAAGAACCTTTCATTGATATTACTGAGCAAATAGAAAAACTGCAATTGAAATTGCTTTGTCAATCTGAACAAAAATGTATCTTACTTAAAGAATGAAAAATACCGAATTACAGATTACTTTTCCATTGATATTCTGTAATATTTTGTCGGCCTCCTGTTACTGCAGACGCACCATCAAAGCTAATATTGTCGAAACGCAAGATCGATCAAATGAAAAGAGCAAGGTTCTTTGAATTATAAAACGCAAGGTATCAGTCATGAATAATTTGACACAGAAAATAAAAACACGATGAAAAATAATATTTTAAATACAATAAAAAGTAATATTGCAATAAAAAAATGAAACTCATAATTACAAAATAGTCGAATTTTTCAAAATACTCGTACCGTATTTATGTAGAGGTAGAGTGTCTCAATAGCGACAGTCTCACGATATTTTAAGATAAAAGTAATTAATTTTTATCACAGCATTGATCATGCAATCTAACACCAATTGCCTCCATTAGACACTTCATTATTTCAAATCACTTCAATATTTAACATTATTAAAAATTAATTTATGTTATTAACCATTGAAAAAACGAGAATAAAATGTGCTTTTTCGCATTAAAAAAGTTATTCCAAATATCGCTCACTGTTACAACGATGCACTCAGCATTGCACTTTCAAAAATGCATTGCAAACATTGCACTCTCATGAAAGGGCTAAGAAAGCGTCAAACGTATTTGAAAAGTTGATTTTCATTTCTTGCCACATTACAAAGACAAAAAGAAGAGAAAATTATCTTAAATAAACAATATTTTACATTCCAAACTCTGAACTATCTGAAAAAAAAATCTCGTCTCCTCTTTGAGTTTTTCTTTGTTTCTTCATTTTTGGATTAGGCCTGAGATTTTCTTCACTTTTGTTTGCTTTACATTTGCAAATAAAATGCCTTCACTTTGATTTTGTTTATTGACTCCACAAAAGTATAACAGGCGTAATAGGCAAGCTTAGGAACTTACATAAATCCATTACACGACTTTTAGGTGCTCACAGAGTACAAGTAGTTTGATCAGCCTTTTACAAGATTACAGAACGGGATATTAGGGATCGTGGGTAATATTTGGATCCCAATTCTATATACGTAAGGTAGGTACGTACAGTCCCAACCCTTCACTTCGCACCACCAAAGTCAACTGGTAAATCATCCTCCCTTAAGAAAACAAACCAGCTCGAGATTTAACGAGTTAAATCCCGCGAGGCGGCACTAGTGCGACAGGCGTCAGGCGCGGAGCCCCGAGCAGGGTGATTTGTTTGTGCGGGGGCTGGTCGGTCGCGTGTCTGCGCGCGGGGCAGGTAGCCCGCCAGGCGGGCGGGCCGCCCCCGCTCTCTCGCTCCACTGGCCACGCCGCCCAATCCGCGCGCCGCCGCCCGCCCACGCCCCGCCCCCGCCGCCGCCGCCGCCGACGCCATGATGCCAGGCGGGCGTGGGCGCGGGCGCGGGCGCGCTGGGTCGGGTGCGCGGAGGGGCCGCGCGGGGCGCCACGGGCGCTGCGGTGGAGGGAAAGGGGCGGGAGTTGGCGGAATCTTTAATACTCGGCGACCGATGTGCCTCCGACGCGCCCTACTGTGGGCTCAGCGGACGTGAAAGCTCGAGCTCCACATGACACTACGCCAGTGGTATTATCCGGGCACGTTTTCTTGAGCTCTACTCCCGATTCCTCTAGTTGCGAGAAGGTTTGGTAATTTTGACGAAAGGAATATTATATCAAATTTGTAGCTCGTTTTCGATGCAAAATAGTTTCCATTTGACGGCAGCGAATATTTCTGGTTATCAGATTTTGCATACAACGCTCGTTGCTACCATTTGTTCATAACAGAACTAATTTTAGTAAAGGAGTAGGGGTAGTTATTCCGGGTCTCAAGAAAACGTGCGCGAGTAATACTCCAACTAAGTTTCGTAGAACTAAGGGGTATCGAACACCGGCTTCAAGCACCGCGAAATGAAGAAATAGTGATGATGTGAAGCACCAGGCAGTAAAATAACAACTTATTCACTCGTGAATAAAATCGTTTTACACTCTCATCACTGTTTTATCCATGGCCACTTTATACGTAATGAAAGCAAATATGTTTTAGTAAGATATCTAATAATCTACGCATGATCAATGAAATACGTTTCATTGTTTTAATAAGAATGTTGTATAGGAGACGTGAATAAATTGACCCGTTTGGATACAAGTACATTATGTTCGTATGATGTAAAGTTCGCAAAAGTGAACCGTAGTTAATCATACAAAAGACTACCAAGTAATGAATGGTTTACAAACGTACCTGTAACTGACAATAGAATTTAATAAACCATAATGAATTTCCTGCTGAACACGAATACAATTGCAAAAATAGAAATAATGCATTATAGGCTAGTTATTTTGAATCTTAAGATGAATATTTAAAAAATCAATGCTTTTAGTTATTTCAATTTATCTAGTTGTAGAATGGAAAGTAACCGTATAGGACTTCGAGCAGATATTAGAACTTCATTGATTTTAGCCTTACGCTTGCAGTAACGAATTCGCTCGAGTTACTGCAGAGGAAGAAATCAGCATTCAGAAGATAACACTAAAGAATAGCATTTAGGGAAAAGTGCTTAGAAAAATAAGTAATTAAAAGTCACATGTTTCATGTGCAAGCAGTGCAAGGGTATACGCATAGAAACCAATGTGACGTGTTCTTCTTGTCAGATACAGCCTCAAGGCAATACAAACGTTTGCCCTCGAATGTCATTCATTATTAAAAATCGCTTGGAGATAAGGATTATTATGTGAAGTTGCATTAATATTATTCATAATTTCATTGTCTCCCCTCATTGGTTCCGATTTATGATTTTTTATAGTCCATACCTCACAAAATCAATCTTGATGATTACATAATTATATTCATATACCTTTCTCGGATATTCTCTTTAATGTTTTCCCAATAATTTCCCTTCGATTGCCTTTCCTAGAAAACTGTTATTCTTCATCGAATGATCAAAAAATATCGATTTCCTTTCTTTCAAAACTTTTTATTAATCTTATATCTTGTTGTTAACTAATCCTCTTATCCAAAGGTGGAAACAGACGTTATACTGCGGTTTTTACATTGCTACTAGTAAAGTAAATCAGCTATTACCATGACATCCAATCGGAAGGTTGAACGCTACCATAGTGATGTCACTGTAGTGACTTGTAAGGTCCCGATTGGATGGCACCGATACAGCTGATGAAATGTCACAGGCAGCAATGTAAAAATCGCAGAATATCTAAAGTCCGGTATACATGGTACTGTTTTTGTGCAGTTTGGACGTACAGAAAACGTGCAGTTCAGACTGCACGTTTTCTATATGAATATGTTCATAATGTTTCATGCAGAAAGTCTACAATTTGACTCAAGCGCCCCTAGCAGCAGAATGATTCACTAACGATGATCGGTCATTTCGATTTTATGGTTAGGTGTGTCAAAGTGCGATTGTGTGATGTGATATATTATAATGAACTTCCTTTTTCCCAATTCTTGACTTCCTATTTTTATTCTCTATGCTCCTCATGGTTAATTAATACCGAATAAAGATCATGGCCAGAACGCGCACACAGAAATACCACCACTGATAGTACTCGGGACGGTGCAAATCAATTGTTTCTCTTTGGACTCCCTAGCGACGGCTTATGGCGATTCGTGCAGAAAACGTATTGACAGAGTATGCGAGACTTGCTTTTTATACGTCTTGTTTGGAATCTTGCTACCTCCGCCGCTACCTCCGCCGCTACCTCCGCCGCTACCTCCGCCGCTACCTCCGCCGCTACCTCCGCCGCTACCTCCGCCGCTACCTCCGCCGCTACCTCCGCCACTACCTCCGCCGCTACCTCCGCCGCTACCTCCGCCGCTACCTCCGCCGCTACCTCCGCCGCTACCTCCGCCTCTACCTCCGCCTACCTCCGCCGTACCTCCGCCGCTACCGCCGCTACCTCCGCCGCTACCTCCGCCGCTACCTCCGCCGCTACCTCCGCCGCTACCTCCGCCGCTACCTCCGCCACTACCTCCGCCGCTACCTCCGGCACTACCTCCGGCGCTACCTCCGCCGCTACCTCCGCCGTTACCTCCGCAGCTACCTCCGCAGCTACCTCCGCCGCTACCTTCGCAGCTACCACCACCGCTACCACCACCGCTACCACCACCGCTACCACCACCGCTACCACCACCGCTACCACCACCGCTACCATCACCGCTACCACCACCGCTACCACCACCGCTACCATCACCGCTACCACCACCGCTACCACCACCGCTACCACCACCGCTACCACCACCGCTACCACCACCCCTCCAACGCCACCTGCCACAACCACCGCTACCACTGCTATCACCGCTGTCTGCCGCTGACCACCGTTCGCCACTTCCACCGCTGCCCGCCGCTACGACGACTGCTACGTCTTCAGCTGCCATCACCATCATCTGCCATTTCCACTGCCGCTACCGCTACCGCCGTTGACTCCAACGTAGCTTCCGCCATCGACTGGCCTTTATAGCCTTCGTCAACCTGCCGCTGCTTACCCACTACCGTACATGCGTCTGCCCGCCACTACCGTCCCCCATTGACCACTACGACGCTTTGCTTACCGCCTGCTCGCACAGTCTTCTATCCGCCGCTACCACCATCACGCCCCCACACCCACGACCACATGCACTCCCACCCTCGGATACACCCACCTTTATGCAAGCCACCACGGCTTCCGACAAATCCATAGTCTCATCCACAACCACACCGGTCGCCACATCCTCTACCAAACCCACTGCCTCGCCCACCGCCCCACCCGCCAGCAGGGCGCTGCCCCACCCGTCTCTACCGCCACCAGCACTACAGCACCCAGACACCAACATCCGCTTCCCGATCCGTTCGCCATCCATTCGTGAGCCTCTACTGTCCGTCTAGGACCGACCTCCTCTCTGACTCCCCCTTCCCCCACCACTTCCCCAAAGCCTCCTCGTCTCTCCCTCCAAACCAGACGCCACCCGCCTCGTCACCGCAGTCTGCCCGCCGCCGACCGGCCCCCGCCTCCGCCCACCGCCCATGCCACTTCCACCCGGTTATTTACTAGCAACATTGACGGAGCGGCGCGGCGGCGAGCGCGGACTGGGCAGTGGCTGATAAATGGCGCGTGACAGATGCCGGGCATTAGAGTGCAATGGCGCGCGTGCACATGAAGGGCAATGCGCGCCAGATACTCACGTACTCGTCCGCGGCCGTCGTGCGCCCGCCCGCGTGGAGCACCTGTGCCGCAGCCACGCCCCCTGCCGTCCCCGCCCCCACCCCCGCCCGCCCGCGACGTGCAGATCGCTCAGAGACCGACTCGCTTCACCGAGCACCGCGGATGCGACTCCGCACTTCACCTTACTGAGCGCCCGCCGTATTTGTCAGCCCTTTGCATGAAATTACCGGCAAAGTTGGGTCAGAGCATCAACTGATATCACTGCAGTGCCTGAGTGGAAGGTTCTAGAGTTCGAGTCCTGGCGGTGGCAGGATTTCCAACACTAGCTAGATAGTTAGGTCGAATTCATCCGATATCTGAATGAGAATTCTAGCCGCAGGCTGCTCTGATCGGTAGGTTTCCGTGGCACCAGGCGAATGCCAGAGCAGTACACTAACAAACGGGCCACGACCGCGCGCGATTTCTCCTTCCCCTTTCTTGTCCTATCCTCACCCCTTACTTTCACACCGACTCGCGTTTACTACACTACCACACATGCCGGGAGACCGGTCGGGAGCTTAAAGCATGTCCCTGTTGGGTTGGTGCCCAGCTGGTGGGAGATACCTGGTTAGGGAAAACCCGCAAGCCGACGTAGGTCGGAGCCGGATTTCGCCAGCCTGCGGGGGAAGATCACCGCCTCCTCATGCAATTAAAACATGTACTATACTTATGGGAATAATACTCTTAGCAATTGACGCACCCGGAATCACGAATCAATCAATCTGATTGATATTCGACGATTCGCATCATAGACAGGTACTGCACAGTTCTTACATTAGGACTATCAGAGTTGACACTTAAGAAATAAGGGAATCTTTAAGCAATAATAAATGATTGCTTAAAATACGTAGTCGCTAAGAGAGATCAATGTTTTGCAGGCATTCCTTTTGTACGTGGAATGAGTACTTCCTATAGTACTTCCTATAGTATATCGAAAACGAGACGACGTGCCATTTGCACCTACTGTTTTGTTGTCGTTCCTCTATAGAGTAAACAATTAGTTACTTTAATTAATTTTGTACAATTAGCGTGTAATTTAGTGTTGTTCGTATTTGAAATCGTTCGTTATTGTAGGCTTCCAATGCATTATCAAAGTCCCTTATACATCTTTGTAGGTCTTTGTTTTGTATCAAAGTGTTGCGCACTGAAGTCAAAATATTCTATAGAATCATTATCTTAGCTTTCAAAAGTATAAGTGAGTGCAGCGTAAAGGGGTTAAGAAGTTTTCGAATAAGAAACTCTTAAGAAAGAAATTGACCTGCCTTATAGGAATCAGTGCTTACTCCTGGCTCTCTTATTAGAGAATAAGGAGTATCTATGGATAAGAATCTGGCACTAAATGAAGTGTACACTATAAATTCGGCTCTTGTCGCAGGTTTTTGTCGCGCGTCGTAACTTAATGACGCAGAGTATTGTGTTTTCTCTAACGATCGTAATTCAATTTTTAAGACGTAAATTCTGAATATAGGCGAAGTTTATCGCCGTAAGGAATGTGTATTCTCACGTGAAGTTCATATTTTTTAACGAGAAGAGCCCATTGCTTTTGTTTTAACTGGACGCGTGCAATCCAATGGACCAATGCAATCACAAATACAATGGACCAATGCAATCACATATACTCCACTACTTTAACAAACTCAAATCGACCATGAAGTGTAAGAGACCTGACACGTTGTCCTCGTGTATGTCATCATGTTGCATAGGTGTGTCATGACCTGCTCTAAAGTTTCCGCTAACGGGCGTTCTTTGCTGGAGGTATCTATTACCTTATGATACAGTGGAATGCACTTGCTTCCTAACAGCGTGATTATGTATAGCGAATGTTTGTGTTTTACCATATTCTCCAACAAATAAATCATTACAGAAAAAATAAGGGTTTCACTCTCGTTTGGGCGCATATATAAAAAATTAAAATAATGGTGTGTATCAGACGGATATTTTTATTGCGAACAAAAATACTATGTCAATGGATAGAGTTATCACAAGTTCACGGGATGTCAATTGAGTAAAATTCGTCTTGAAAATAAAGGTCCTACAAACTAGACCTCAAGATAATTATAAAAACATACCTGTTCCATCTATAAATCTGTTAGTAAAATAAGAAATATACCGTACTCCCAAATCGAATCGAGTTTTAGAGAAAATTTGATGAACCGAACCTGTGACGTCCCTAGTCCAAAAAATGAAAAATTAGAAGACAAAATTAGCCCGAAACTGATTTGAGTGTGACATTGTTGCCTGAGTTAAGCAAGACGTAAAGGGATAGACCACCCACGTGCTGGTGCATTGGGTCACAATCCCTTTGGTCACACTAAAGTCATTAACACACACTTTCTACAGAACCCCACCACGTACTTTATGTTGCTCATGCTGAACCCACGAATTTCAGCTCATGTTTCTTCTGATGGCTGCGTATTCCATAACACGTGCAAGCTCGCAATTCAAGAGCTGAAATGTAATACACATTTTTAAACATTATTGTGTTAACAAGTAGCAATGAATATAACTTCAATATTGACATAGTTCACTAGTTGTTATCTTCTGGCTTTTTAAAAATGCCATTTCTAAACTGATTTTCAAAATCTTTCACAGCATCCCTACGACACCATATATGATATATGATATATGACGACGCAATATATGATACCGCGAGGCACATTTTGGAAAAAGCTGGTCTCATGCATATTGGTAGTACAAGCACAAACGTACTCAAACAAGAAAAAAATATCTGTAGGTATCTGACTGAGGGGTAAGACTTTTTTTTTAAGAGTAAGACTCACTTTTTTCTTTACAGATCTTCAATTTCTCTCTACTGAAACTACCCCCAACACCTTCAATCAAAATTTCGGTTTCGTCTTTGGCATATCGTATTTTACACGTTTATGCTACATAAAAGACAAGGGTAAAATTACGTTTTATTATGTTCTCTTTACAAATAAGTTCAAGTAAAATTGATTAAGGTGTGAATTTTCCAAAAGAAAAATCTCTCAGAAATGCATAAGACTGCTTTGTCGCAACACAAGTGTTTCACATAGAATATTTCTGAATTCAGTGTAAACGGAAACCTAAAGTTAATGAATGCCATTTATGTGTCGAGGAATATTTACGTGGCGATATATAAGAATATCCAGCAACGTTACGACATATAATCCTCTATTTCGTACTAATACTCGGTACTTTAAAAAAATACTATGAGGGCAAAATTGTAATTTCAGCTATGGGCCATCCTGATTGTTACTCTGAAAGGAGTGACATCAAAAAGTATTAAACTCAAAAAGTTATGAATATTTCTTTCATTTTCAATTTTAATTAAAAATAAAAGAAAATCATAAAAAAATGTACTTCTGGATTTGAAATAAACATTTAAAGTATACAATATACTATTCGTCAAGTTTGCATTTTTCACATTCATTTGCGATTTCTTCTCTTTCACGCCTTATCCTTTATAACAGTTCTAACAGAAGTAACCTGAACCTAGAATCTGTTTCCAGCAAGTGAGTTGTTACAATTTCACTTTTTCCCATATAATCGATGATTTCGTACGAGCACTGAAATCAAATTTCAATTAAATTTTCAAATGTTGCTGAACCATGTGCATCCCGTACAACCATATACATCCTGTAGTTTGATCTTGCATTTCTTTAGGACCATATCTCACGAGCAGTACGTATGTTGACGTAGTATGGAACGAACCAGAACGCGCATACTCAACAGAAGGAAATCGTGTCCTACGCAAAAGTGTAGGTCGCGGCAAAGAAAACGAGTGCAAGGAAAAGGCTCACAAACAGACCAAGGCCAAGGGTAGGGCACGGCACGCGAGATCAGGCGGCGAAGAATCACAACGAGCGAACAAACAATCGCGCGGCACAGCGAAGCGGCGAGGAAACGAGGACAAGGGCCGGCGAGGACGAACAGGACGAGGCCAAGGGCCAGGACGAGGGTCTCCACGGGAATGAGGGCGCGGGGAAGCCTGTAATCCCCCTTTATTCATTTTCTTGGCGGCGGCGGCGGTGGCGGCGCTCCCCGCTCCCGCCCCGCCCCCCCGCCCGCCCCCGCGCCCGCCCCCGCGCCCGCCGCCGTCGCGGTGCGTTCTCATCCGCGTGGAATATCGCGAGGGGAGCGCCGCCGCCGCCGCGTTGCGCCTGCAGTGGAGGCCGATTTCACACACGGCCTGCTCGATACATTATGCATCAGCGTCGGGCCGCGCCAGGGGGAGCGGCGGCCGGGCGGGGCCTGCGCGCGGGGGCGGCGGCGGGGGCGGCGGCGGGGGCGGGGGCGGGGGCTGGCTGGCGGGCCCGGCGCGGCGCGGCGCAGCGCGGACGGCCCGGCGCGTCCGCCGTCCTCTGCCCCGCGCGGCACTCGCTAACGACCGCTTGATAAATGCGTTGCGGCCGGCGGCGCCGCCGCCACCGCGCGCCGCGAGAGGCGGCGGGGAAGGGCGCGAGGGCGTGAAAGGCGGCGGCGGCGGCGGTGGCGGAGGTGGTTGGCGACGGATGTGGTGGCACTGCTGGTAGAGCGGTCGGTGGCGAACGCTGCGGGAGAGGCCCAGGCGAAGATGAAGGCGGAGGTGGAAGAGGAGGAGGAAGAAGCGGGATCGGGACGGGAGCGTATGCGGGGGTGACGAAGGCGGAGGTGGCTTTTCGGGGGCGGTCGTAGTGGCGTTGGTTTCAACGATGGGTCCCGCGTGGTTGGCGCGGACGGAGGTAAAGACGAAAGCGGAAGTGTCGATGAAGGCTTAGGTGAAGGAGGAATATGAGGAGGAGGCGTGGAAGGAGGGGAATGGAGGCGAGGCGACTGTAGTAACGGAGGTACTGCCGACATCGTTGCCTGTAAGAACGTGGTCTGTTCGGGGGCGTAGGCGGAGGTGATGAAGGTGGAGGTGACTTTCACGTTGGCGGTTGTACTGGCGTTGGTTTCAACGATAGGGCTCGCGTGGTTGGCGTGGGAAGGAAATGGGGCGAAGGTAAAGATGACAGTAGAAGTGATGTTAAAGGCTTAGGTGGAGGAGGAGGAATATGAGGAGGAGGCGTGGAAGGAGGAGAAAGAAGGCGAGGCGGCTGTGGTAACGGAGGTACTGCCGTCATCATTGCCTGTGGGAATCACATCTGTTCGGGGGCGAAGGCGGAGGTGGCGAAGGCGGAGATGGCTTTCACGTAGGCGGTCGTAGTGGCGTTGGTTTCAGCGATGGGTCCCGCGTGACTGGCGGGCGGAGGTAAAGACGAAAGCGGAAGTTGCGGTGAAGGATTAGATGGAAGAGGAGGAGGAGGAGTCGAGAGAAGAGGAGAAAGAAGGCGAGGCGGCTGTGATAAAGGAGATACTGCCGTCACTGTTGCCAGTCGGGACGGGGGCGTAGGCGAGGGTGGCAAAAGCGGTGGTGACTTTCACGTTGGCGGTCGTAGCAGCGTTGGGTTCAGCGACGGGGCCCGCGTGGTTGGCGCAGGCGGAGGTAAAGACGAAAGCGGAAGCGGCAGCCACAGCGGTAGAAGCAGGGGCGAGGTGGGCGGGGCGAGGGCGGGGGCGGGGGCGACGGCGCCCGCGCGACGACAGCGTCGCCCCACCTCCCACGCCCCCCCCCCCCGCCGCCGCCGCTGCGCCAGCCGGGTAATTTCTCATTTGAGGAGCGGTGGCGCGGGCGGGCTTGCTGCCTTGACCGCTCGCTCGTTCGCTCGGAGCAGAGGTTTGTTGACATTTAGCGCCGACGGCGGTGGCGGCGGCGGCGGCCGGGCCCCCGGCGCTGTTTGCGCCGCCCCGCTCGCGAATCGCATTACGCGCAAACAATGCGAGCGGGGCCGCGCGTGCGGCTGAACGGTAATCCAACATGAGGAAGCACAACGGGAGCACGTGTCGGGCACGGACGGACAGTGGGGTGTGTTTTTGGTAACTTGTTTGCTGGGTTTAATTCACAAAAATAGTACATGTATTACTTAAACCGTTGGCCTTAATATTTCACAAAATCATAGTGTTGATTCTATACATGCAAGAACATAATGTGAACCGCAATGGCATATGATGTCTATGACTTATTATCCTTTCAAATACGGTCTAGAAATCTGACGGTTTATAAGTTCGTATAGGCATAGAATTACCGCCTGTTCGCATCAAATTCATTTAAAACGGAAAATGTAGAATTTTGTAGATTACACTGTGAAGAAATCAGCTAACTCACATGGAGCTCCAACACACGTTGTGTGTGTGGGGGGATGTACCTGGATGGGGAAAACCCCGGAAGCCGACGTGCAGGTCGGCACCAGATCTGGTCATCCAGCTGTGCACAATATCGTCACCTCCCGAGATAAACCATGCACTACACTTACGGGATAAATGACTTTATCAGTTTTTCACGCGCACACGAAATTATCAAACCCAACACACGTTATGCTGCGACACACGTCGTCGTGCGTATCTCGATAACGGTTCGCCCCAGGCGCTTAATATCAGGCTGTCGTGGGGGGACGCAAGTTATGTGACTTATGCTGTAAGCTGCAAAATAGGTTCTCCTCGGACCTCCTCTTACATTTGCGGAGGTTTCCCTCTTCTGCTTACCGTACTCCAAAGCAAGAAAGGTCAGAAAAATACAGTGTCTTGAAATACATTTAAAATTAAATTGTCTAAATTATATGTTGTGCAGTTTCATCTTACGGATCGAAATCTTCCTGTTAGTTCATAAACGTTTACTAATAATATAACATTTACCCATGTTACAGATGTTACGGGTAACATTACGGGATATTACGTTTACTCATGTTACTTCGTTTATCCGAAGTATAAATGATGTAAAATAGAATCCATGGTGTGTCCGTTCGAAGTTGGTTTCTAGTATGAAGTTACGTTTACTTTTATAACAATCATTCACATATTGTGTACAGTTCGCACGGGTCCCACTAGTCTTGCTTATATTATTCGAATTACTTTACTCCACTTGATGCAATTTTGTAATATCTCATTTACCTATAATGAACTAGGTAATAAATATACCAATTATAACTTATATGTCAAAATGTTGTTACCAAAAACGACCTGAGAAAACTGAAACCTGTTATAACATTTCAGAATAATCAATATGAATCAATTCAAGCACCAAAGTAGTACATTGAAAAATCACAGGGATACAAATCGCGGATTGGTACTATAGCATCGAATTCTCGTATCTGATCGACTACCTTTGCTGCTTTTGGTCTTGTTCATGTAAACTATTATGGTATTCTTGGTCTTATTTGAATGCTATGCGTTCTATTCCTACCCATTTCGCATATTCTCGATGCCTCCGTACAAATGGCGGAAAATGTCCGCATCGCACTAACAGGGATAAGACTGGTGAAGTAATAAGATCTGTGCGCTCCATTACATTCGCATTCACAGCAAACAATTCCAATGAGCAACTAATAAACAACTTGATTAATCTCTTTATATATATATATATATATATATATATATATATATATATATATATATATATATATATATATATCAGAGAGAGAGGAAGAGTGTGTGTGTGTGTGTGTGTGTGTGTGTGTGTGGAGAGAGAGAGAGAGAGAGAGAGAGAGAGAGAGAGAGAGAGGGAAATATTATATTGTGGAATGTGAATGAATAAAAAAAAAGAAATTAAATAAGTAATTTTTTAAATAGCTTAGGAATAATTTCCCTCTACCGATGGACTAACTGTTTCTATTATCTGCCACCGGGTCATACTCAATTGCAGTTTAAATAAATATAAGTAAAAACTCATAATATTTTGTATTTAGTTTCATCTTCTGTACGTACTCATACATACGCATGCTCCTCCAGTGTCATTCTAAAAGAAGTGTAAGTTATCAATACACAAATGTGATATCAATACACAAATTTCAGTTATTGTTTCCTTTAGCGGAATCGTCTTAATAAATATTACTAAGTTTCTAAAATTTCTAGATCAATCCAGTCATCACTCACGTAATACAATAGAATCTTCAATAGCAATCATTTTCAACCTATGTAAAGAAATTAACCTTAAACCTTAAAACAAATATTCCATTTCTAAATGAACGTGAATCTACGAGAATGTAGCAAAATTCTACTGGGACTTTACTCATCTCTTCTTCGCGTCCTTCATTCTGTTTAGAAAGAAAATATTGCCCTAAGTCACTAAAATTCGGCCGGCCTCTCACAATGAATGAAAATACAAAACATTAATAGTTTCTGGCGTTTAAGGAATATGTTGACGTATGTTACATCGTTATTAACGTTAACTGTTTCTGACTTTAAAATCGTTGAAAAACAGAACACATTCTTTTTATGTGTTGTGTGTGTGTGAATGTAAATAGTACTTAAAGATGACAGAAAGCACGCCACGCCACGCGCTCTGGTGTTGTCAGCCGCAAGCGAGTTTGCGCGGAAGCGAGGCGCGCAGTTGTGGGCCGAATGCGTGGGAGGCGCCGCATTTGAATCGCTAAGCGCCGGGAGAGGCGTTGGGGGGGGGCAGGCGGTCCCTCGGATGCTGCAGCTGAGATCCCCCTCGCCTCGCCACAGCTACATTGAGACTTCACTAAGCACACAACCTTCCCTCCAAACTTGCTTAGGTCTCCTCAGATTCCCATTCACCATTCTTCCGCAACTTCTGGTTTTCGTACTGGCTTAGGTGGCTCAGGGCATCAATTGATGTCATTGCAGTACCTCCGACCGAGAAGTCCTGCGGTTAGAGTTCCGCCGGTGGCAGGATTTGCGACACTAGCTAGATAGGTCGAGTTCAGCCGCTCTCTGGAAAGGAATTCTAGCGATCGGCTGTTCTGATCGGCAATTTTTCGTTGTTTCTCCGATCGACATCAGGCGAATGACGGAGCAGTTTCCTAACAAAATAGCCATGAACCGTGCGCAATTTATCCTTCCTTTTCTCTTCCTTGTCCTATCATCTCCCCTTACACACTGATATGCACTACACTATCACACATGTCGAGAGACCAGTCAGGAGCATAGAGCTTGTCAATGTTGGGGCGGTGCCCCCCTGGTTGAAGGTACCAGGTTTATTTATTTATTTATGTATTTATTTTACGTCAAAAAACAGTTAAAAACTGCGTATGACGTGCTATGGGGAAAAGTGAATTGTGTGCACATTTTCAAAATTCTGTGATCCCTACACTAAGTCATATACTACTTAAATTTTGAATTTTGAAAGGGAGAAAAAAAAGAAAAAACTCCCATGTAATAAAATCTATTTTCAAGGATAAATAAGCAATAAATTTTGAATTTTGAAAGGGAGAAAAAAACAAACAAAAAAAACTTCCATGTAATAAAATCTATTTTCAAGGATAAATAAGCAATAAATTTTGGCTCTTATTACTTCCTGCCGCGACAACATGAAAACGATAATTTGAATAATTGTATTTCCCACTGAATTCTAGAAGACGTGCACAGAAAATGAAGTTACATTTTGGGGAAGAACCCCGCAAGTCGACGAGTCGGTCGTCGCTGGATCGCGCTATGCAGTTGGGAAAGATCGTCACCTCCCGTGATAAAATGTGCAATTCACTTACGTGACTAATTACTTTAGTAGTTGACGCGCCCGGATTCACTAATCAATCAATAAAAAAAATATTGTCTCCTTCTTCTTATCCCCCCTCTTATCCCTTATTTTTCATCTTCTTCATTCCCATCTTCTCCCTTCTGTTCGTCTCCTGCTTTCTACCACACTGCAGTTCAATTCGGGTTTTGGCCTGACACTCTCGGAAATCACCGGAGACTTTTCCAGATCATGATTTAAGGCCACATGTGGATAAAGGAAGAACACATTATGGGTCCGAATATTTGGGGAAGGGACATGATGCAGAATGAGGAGCCGCAAGCAGTCTGTTATGTTATGTCATACCGTTGTTTGAGGTATGACTCCTGGATTTGCCAGGAAATCAAAAGCGGATACTGCAGAAACGGCTAGTGCTATATTCCTCTGAATTCCCTCCCAGGAAATGGACCTCTAACTCAGCCACTTATGCAGGGTTGAAAATAAATCATCGTCGGGATTCGAAACAAATGACGTTGAAGCCTCAATTGCAGATATGAAAAAATTGAGCCTGGTGCCACAGAGTATTGAACCCGGTGACGCTACAATATGATGAAAAGGGAGACCGAAATTTTGACACAACCCACTACGAATCACACAGTATTGATCTCAATGATCTTTGTATGGCGTTAATACAATGGTTCATTAACTCGCAAATTGCAGTTCTTATAACACTAATGATTTGGAATTATAAATGGTTGTAAGAAAATTGTTTTGTCACTGGCATTCGGATTTCTGAATCTGAATTTTCTGTAAACATTCAAACTTTTTAATTATTTCTCTTACATTCAGACCATCAACACATGTAAGTTCGAATGAATAAGTTTTGTCCCATCAATACTCTTATTCATAAGAAAATTTTACACGAATTATTTTATCTGTCATGTATATACCTATATCTAGGTATATTGTCGAGTTCCAAAACCCGCTTGTAATTTACTCTTTTTTTAGGTTAATCCCGGATCTCTTTCTGTGCAAGGCTCTTATGTCTTCTTACATAAGTAGTCCTCTCGATTCTTCGCCTTTCAAAACGTACCAACACGTCTGGACTGAATCGCTCGCATTCCCATATTTTAGAAAGTATTTTCCGGGCCCATTGTCGAAGAGTGGAGTGATGATATTAAGGTAAAAAAACGTGCGTGTTCCGGGGCGCGAGTCAATCTCGTTAGAAGACCTCGTCCCGGGGCAGCTGCGAAAGAGGGCGGGGGCGGAGGCGGGGGTGGGGGTGGGGAAGGCCATTGTCCGGCGCGGCCCCGATCAGCCGGCGCGCCGCCGCCGCCGACGCATCTCACGCGCGCGGAAAATTAATTAAGTCGTTTCGTTCATCATCGCGACAAATCGAATCGCGAGGCTCCGATCAGGCGCGAGCGAATCCAATTAGCCGCGTTCTCGGCGGCGCTCGTCCGTGAAGCCCAGCGCCCCTATGCGCGCACCCACGCCCTCTGCCACGCCTCCGCCCCCTCCCGCCCCGCACATGCTCACACCCACGCCTTTGCCTCCACCTCGAACTCCCCCGCCCAATCCACCCACGAATCCACCCGCGCTCCGACCTCGGACACGCTCATACCCTCGCTTATGCCTCCACCTCTTTCTCCCCCGCCGAATTTTCCCACGCCTGCCTCGCATATTCGCCCATGCCCTTGCCTCCATCCCGTCCCTCTCCGCCCAATCCACCCACGCCTTTGACTCTCCTCCCGCCTCACAAGCGCTCACGTCGGACAACGGTCGCCCTTGCCTCCACCCCCTCCCCACATTCACACCTCCGACCCTCCTCACGCCTCGCAGATCTCACGCCGCTACTCTTGCCGCCATTTCTACTTGTTCTCGCACCTTCGCCCTCAGCATGCCTCCTCCACCCAATATGTTCAGGCCTCTGCCCCTTCTAACGTCCTGGTACAACCTCAATATCCATTCACGCCATTCTCTGCGCCCTCCATTGCCTCCCCTCCCGCTCCACACCACTCCCGCGCTCGCCCACGGCCCAGACTCCCACCACGCATTTTCTCTACGCCTCCAGCCTCTCCTCCGACCCCGCCCACTTCTACCTCCGCTTCCACTCCTACCTCTGCCAACCTATTCATCCACGTCCGATCCACCGCCAGCGTCTCCTCCTCCACCTCCACTCCCGCCGCTTCCCCGCCTCCTCTCACCACCCTACTAACGCCTCCGCCTCCTATCTGACCCTGTCTTCGCCTACGCATCTACCACCGTATCATCTTTCCCCTCCCCTCTTCTTCCAGCTCCGCACTCGACCCATCCCACCTCTGCCATCGGTCGTGACTCCTCCTCCCTGCCCGCGACCACGCACCGGGCATAGCGTCCAGCACCGTCGGCTTTCATTTGGGCTCCATTTGGCCTTCCCCACCCCTACCCGTATGACGCCACGAAGTCATTGTCGCTTCTCTCCTTCGCCCATGCCACCTGGACTGCCCGCCGCCTGTCGCCCGCCCGCCGCCCGCCGCCCGCCGCCCGCCGCCCGCCGCCCGCCGCCCGCCGCCCGCCGCCCGCCGCCCGCCGCCCGCCGCCCGCCGCCCGCCGCCCGCCGCCCGCCCTCACAGCCCTCACAGCCCGCGTCGTCCGCACAGCCCGTCGCTCCCATCGCCCCCGCCCACGCTGCCCGCCGCCCCCACCGCCCCGCCCACACTGCTCGCCGCCCGCTTCGCCCAAACTGATTTTTGCGAGCGCGCTGCCGGCGCCATGGAGACGCGCGCCGCGTGTGTCCGGGAGGTGTCGCTGCGCGGCCGCGCGGAAACGGGTGCAGGTGCGCTTTGTGCGCGCGCTCGGGGCCGCACTGGGCGTTCACGCGCGACTGCCCGCGCCGCGCCCTCTGGCGACAGCGAACGCCCGCTCCAGGGCAGGTCCTTAATTGCGTTGCTTTATTATTTTCAGTTTTAATTCATATGGCATTTGGTATTACCTGGTATTTTGTGCATTGAGCAAAGAGATTATTAGGAATTGGAAATTACTTCATTAGTTGAACTGTTAGTCCAATTTATCTTTGGGTTCAGTGAGCTGAGGTGCAGTTCTCCAAAAATTCTGGAGGACCAATGAAATCTCCTAATGGCAGCGTTATGAAATATGTTCGTCAGAGACTAAGATACAGGAAATAGTCCGGTAGGTTTTGTTCTAGTCGCAATTTGAAATGTATAGATTCCGTAATTTTGTACAGTCCAAATTACCATACACAATGTTATATGGAATTATGGACTCAAAAACAGTGAATCGTAATAGCGAAAATTAAGATTCTTAATGAGAAAGAAAACATGGGACAAAAAGCAGTCGAATGATGTACGAGTAAGAGAAAAAGTTTAATGTGGGTTAGAAATAGCTTAATGACGACTTGAAATAGTATTATTGTTGACTTACTGATTAATTCCCAAGTATCGAAATAACTTAGACACCATGCAGTCTCTTAACACATAAATGATAGATGAGCTACGTCAAAGAAATCAATTCAATGCCTTCCGTTCCCCAACAGCACAATAGAAACTGCTCCCATGCGAGCTTAGCAGAAACGAAAGCATCAGCTCTCCGTCGGAGTCAACGCTAGGACAAAAGGACAGATCCCATTTCAAACTGTTCATCACAGGAAACCGTGCAACTAACTACAATACGCTCTCATCTCACCCGTCCCCGTCCGCGACTTGCCGAATCCCATCAGGCGAGTGCAAGGGTAATTAACGTCGGGCCTTTCCCCGTAGGAGGCAGGAGGAGGAGGAGGAAGGGGCACATAGAGTCGAGCCGCCCGCCGCGGAGGACGAAGCACTGAGGACTGAGGAGGCCTCTCCGGTGAATGCCTCCGCCACGAGACCCCCCGGAGGGCACGCGCGGTCAAAAGGGCGCGACGGCGAAGGAAAAGGGCAGGAGGCACCTTCGCGATCGAAGCCGACGCGGCATCGACGCCTGTCGCCGGGACCGCCCCGCCCCGCCCCGCCCCCCCCCGCCCCCCGCCCCGCCCCGCCCCGCCCCGCCCCGCCCCGCCCCGCGTCTTTCTTCCTCAGAACAATCGGCGCGAGGACGACGACGAGGACGCGGGCGGCGGCGCTAAGACAAAGCCCTCATCGCGGGGGGAGGGGGGCAGCGGGCCACCCTCATTCAGCCGCGCCCTTCCATATGACAGCCGGCCGGGCCCCGGTGGCGCTCCGGAGGGGGCTCGGCCTTTGTGGGCCACGTGACGGCACGTCGCCCGCGCGCGAGACGACCATCGACACGCGGAGGCCGAAAGTACTCGCCTCGGAAGTACTCGACGGGCAGCGCTTTGTGCCACTGTGCGCGATTCCTTTTACAATGCGCGGCCTTTGGAGTAGGAGGGGAAAAGGGTATCGTTATGTTTTATGAAATACGATATTTGAATGCCTGGCATGATCGCTGTAGTCTTGCGCACAAAAAACGAACGAAATAAAATGCCTGCTTTCAAAGGTCCATGACAGTAAAGGTAGTATTAAAACAAGTAGCTTCGATTAACCTAATTCCTCGATATCTCTAATTTTTAAGTAACCAATTCCTCGATAACTCCAATTCCTCGATAATTTCAGTTCCTCGACAATTCCGATTCCTCGACAATTCCAATTCTTCAACAATTCCAAGTCCTCGACAATTCCAATTCCTCGGCAATACTAAGTCCCGACAATTCCAACTCAACAATTCCACTCTCGACAATTCCAATTCCTCGACAATTCCACCACCCACTGACAATTTCAATTCCTCGACAATTCCAATTCCTCGACAATTCCAATTCCTGGGCAATCCTAATTCCTCGACAATCCTTATTTATCTATGGTTGGAATTCCTCGATAGGTCGAATTTTTGGTAAATCTATTTTCTCTAAATCTGAACTTCTTCGACAACCGTGAATGTTTCAATGTTTTTTCGTATTTTATTCATTCACTGCTCTTCCCTATGGTCTGTTAATTCTTCTCTGTGGGTCAAATATTAGAAACGCACATCCACGATATCCTTACTTCCATCGAATCGCCGTCCTGCCTTTCCACGTGACAACCGCCCCAGCCGCCGCCGTCGGCGCGCCGCCTTTGTGGGTCACGTGACGGCGCGTCGCCCGGCGCTCGACGGCCATCGACACGCGGAGGCCGAACCCCCGAAAGTAGACGTGCCGCGAAAAAAAGGACTCGACGGGCGACTGGCGAGGGGGTGCGTTTTGTGCCACTGAGCGGTATCCCTTTTACAATTCACGTCTTATTGAGAGCGGTTGGGGGAACAAATCCGTTGATATTTTTAATTGAACACATCTCGTATATTCGCTGACATTTTACGTCACAAGATGAAAGGTATGGAATATGTTTCCAGATTTAGAGAGTACACGCAGCGATGTTCTAGGAGTTGATCACTGGTGAATGTCTGTAACTTTAACCTCGATAACTCAAAACGTTTTTGACATTGGTAACTCGAATACCCGTATACGAAAATTTGATGGCCGAAACATCTACAAATCGAACTTAGAGATCTCGAATTCCTCGACAACTCAAATTCCTAAGTAACATCAATGCCTTGGTATCTTCAATTCATTCCCTTTCGTGCTCCCTATTAATATCCGTGTTACTAGCTCTCTTAGGTTAAAACTGCGAAAACACTTGATAACTGAAAGTGCCGAAAGGCAGTGAGCAAAGTCGTATACCTCCTTGTGGGTATCATCCGGGTATCTTTCTCAATCCATGGAGGTAAGAGTGGTTTTTAAAATATATAGATATATGTTGTCAGAATGTGTTAGGCAAGATTTCTGCCTCATTACACAAAAAATGTTCTATGAAATCAATTTTCGATTTTACAGAGTTCAGATACAGAGATAGTTTATTATTTTTTCATGAATAACTCGATTTTTTTATACCTCGAATTTTTTTCATCTGCGCTAAACATATCCGTGTTAATTCACCTCTACGAGTTGAATGCTTAATGACGTTCCTTTTTTTCTGAAGATCGCATTATTGAAACTTGTTATCACCTGCATTGGTTTTCTTGTTGACACAGTAGTAAACTCAACTGAAAATTGTCCCATATCTTCACATTTTCTCCATGGAGATAATTTGTTTATTAAGTATAGTACCCCAGAGGGTACCCTGAAATTGAACTCATTATCTTGTGAATGTTTATTTGGGACTTGCTTTAAAATACTACGTTCCTTTTTAAACTACAAGCAAACGACAATATAGGGTCTGTCATTCAATTTCGAATTTCTACAACTCTAACTTTTGCTTTATTCCTTTCTGCAACTTCATTCTTCCAAAAAAAAAAAATAATTATCTGTAACGCTTTGCATTATTTTTAAATATATATCCTCCGAACAGAAACGTGTGTAGTGCAATAGAACTCCAATTAAACGAATATTTTATTACCCGAATCAACCCTAATAGAAGGAAAGAGTTAAATCTCTGTCAGAGTTGGGGGAAAATATTAAATGTGTGCGAGAACCTCCCGCGTGGAAACAAGTAATTTCTTCAAAGTGGCGTACTTCTTTTCGATACCTTTCATCTAAAATAGGTATGCACAATACCCTATTTGAGATGAAATGTAGAAGATACCAATGTATATCTGTACATATTCAATTGTTATTAAATGCTTAAGATATACTGTAAATGTACAGTATATTTAGAAAAACTTTTTTCATAATTATTTAATTTATAATTTCTTATATAAATCTCATCGTTATACAGTTTTCTGTGCCTTATTTTTGTTAAGCTCGCATTCATTAATTAACTTTTTCTTTCTTTCTGAAGTGTTTCTACTTATTTTCTGGGTTTCTCTAATCATCTGAATTTCGGCATATTCGAATCGGCTCGATTACATCGTTTCATTGGCGTTCCGCAGTAAAAACCATTGTGCGCAGCTAGGGTGCATTTGTTTAGAAAATGTGTAGTGTCCTGAGCAGGGGCGTGTTGGTGCGCAGGTGTCTTCCATCAACCGCGTGCTGCGCAATCTGGCTGCGCAGAAGGAGCAGCAGCAGGCGCCGCCGGCCGCCGCGCCGTCGCCGGCCGAGTCCGTCTACGACAAGCTGCGCATCCTCAACGGCCAGGCGGGCTGGCCGCGCCCCAACCCCTGGTCAGTCAGCCCCTGAGCAGGCGCTCGCCACTCAACACAACTCAGCTCAACTCAACTCTCCTCGCTTCTCCTCCCATCTCCTCTCCTCGCCTCGCCTATCCTCTTCTCTCCTCCCATATCCTCTCCTCACTCTTCTCTTCTCTCGTCCTCTCCTCGCGTCTCCTTTTGTCTCCTCTCCTCTTCTCTTCTCTTCTCTTCTCTTCTCTTCTCTTCTCTTCTCTTCTCTTCTCTTCTCTTCTCTTCTCTTCTCTCCTCTCCTCTCCTCACATCTCCTTTCCTCTCCTCGCCTCTCCACGTATCTCCTCTCCTCTTCTCTCCTCCCATGTTCTCTCCTCGCGTCTCCTTTTGTCTCCTCTCCTCTCCTCTTCTCTTCTCTCCTCCCATCTCCTTTCCTCTTCTCGCCTCTCCACGTATCTCCTCTCCTCTTCTCTCCTCCCATCTCCTCTCCTCACCTCTTCTCTTCTCTCCTCCCGTCTCCTCTCCCCACTTCTCCTCTCCCCACTTCTCCTCTTGTGTCCTCTTCTCTCTTCCCGTCTCCTAGGTTCTCCTCTTCTCGCCTGTCCTGCTCTCCCCTTCTCTCCTCCCGTCTCCTTTCCTCACCACGCCGCCAACTGTTACTTACGAGAGCCTTGCCCCCAGCTCAAGTATTGTCCGTGTCGAGAAAAAAAACAACTTTTTATTACTCCGCTTTTATTTTGGCAAATCATTCCATCCAATCCGCTCTATGTTACGTAATTTATAAAGGTTATGACCCACCGAAATTTCATTGTCTCACCTGATTCTTGTTTTTTCTCTTATTCTCCTTTTATTCTTTATTCTCTATATTTTTCTTCTTCTCTTCCTTCGTCTTGTTTTTCTCCTCCTCTCTCTTTTGCTTCTTCTTACACGCCTCCTCCTTCCTACTCTTGTGTGGCTCCTTATTACAACTCTTTTAAAGTACATTGATCACCCTGACTTCCTTGTCTCAATTATTTCTCATTATTTATACCTCCCATCCATTGAGCATATCATGATATTACTTCATTTACCTCTCTTTTCTTCCATCTATACTTCTAAATCATTTTCTGTTCAAAGGTAATGTCCAGATCTGAATGAATTTTCTCTTCCTTGCACTTTTATAAGTTTCCTTCCGCTCCAGTTTTCTTCATGACGTCCTTGTTCAACACTTTAACTAATCATTCCATTACATTTGTAGATTGTCCAGTTTTGTCCTTGTTCGTTTAATGCTACCTATTGAATTCGAAATTCATTGCCCTTGCAAAACTAACTCTTATGAAACTGAACAAAGTGAAATACTAGCTTGGGTGAAAACACCATTGTGAAATGAGAGTAAGAGTGCTCTCATATTTAATTCTAATAGTATTTTATACTAGAAATTGACTTCACTAAACATCCATAAATTAAGATTCTGGTTTTAAAAAATATTTTTCAATATGCCAAAACAAAAATTCGTTATCTTTTAACCGATTTACTACAACATAAATATCGGAATGATCAGTACGAACGCTGCTACTTAAAGTTGAGCCTGAATTAAAATATCACATCATTAGTCCTATAAATGTAAAAAAGTTCCGTCTACTTTAAATATTATCTATGAGCAAATCAAAAATTTATTTAAATGAGAGCTTAGGCTTCTGCGACCGGAATCAGTAACTACTTGGCTGTCCGGGACACGCCCCGTCTTAGACACAGGTGCCTAGGCAATGGCGCTCATATCTAGGGCGCGACGTCTCTCGGACAGCCCAGTATTCCATTGTCTATGCAATGCTAATAAAATCAATAGTGATTCGCGTAACAGTTTAATTACGCACTGACCATCCATGGTTGCGCGGCGCATGCTGCCACGGCCAGCGCCCGTGGCCGGGAGCGTGAGCGTGGGCGTGAGCGTGGGCGTGAGCGTGGCGTGTGTGTGGCGCAGGTACCCCTCGGGCGGCGGCTCGCCCTTCCCGTCGCTGCAGCCCAGCATGAGCCCCGGCCACCCGCTGCCCGGCTGCACCGTGCTGCCCGACGCCGACCACGACCTCGCCGCCAAGAAAGGTAGGCCCTCGCCCACTTGCCAGCTCTTTTTATCACCAGAAAATCTACCAAGAAGAACTGTACCGCAGGCATTTTGTCTACACTCAGTCGGCGAGTGCAATTCTCCAAGACCTACATCTCCATTAAAGTTCCCTTCACGTGAGATGTTTACATATCGTCATTATGTCGTCGTTACTGAGTGATGAAACGTGTATTTTTAGAAAATATTCTATTTAAACTACTAAAAACACATTAACATAGTCCAAAACGCAGTCAGAATTTAGAATAAAAATATTGCCGTTTGCCACGAAATGAACTATCCTGTTTAGAATAAAAACATTCTGCAAATTGTCAGTTTTTGAAATGTGTACCGACGACCTTTTAATATTGTTTCTTCTTGCTCGTATCTGACACAACAGAAAACCTTCGTTTTCTTGCGTAGTTACAAGCGTTGTTGCGTAGATGTTTTGTAATTCGCATTCCTTATTTAGCTACAGACGTTGCTAGCTTCATGCATTCTGTTAAGCCAAGAACCGTGGGCTTCGTTTGAATGATAGAATTGGCATCCAGCGTCAGGAATAATAGCATTGTTTGCAAACTCAATCTAATAATTGGTTTCAATCAATAGAACTTCCATTAATCGTCCACATGCAACAGGTAAGGAGTAATATGTTGTATGTCGAACCCATGATTAAACTGGAAGTAAATTTAATAAATTAGTGGTAACAAGAGAATTTGTGAGTATAGCAGAGCAACGATAGAAATAACAATATTAACAATAGTATGGGAAGTATTTCCCTTCATAGTATTAGATGTTTGTTGAAATGGTATCCGGATTTGGCAATAGTAGAATTATCAGAAGAAAAGTAATAATTTCACAGTATGCACATGTATACTCAGAATTGAAAGAGTTCAAAATTAATGAAAAGCAGTTTCACTTCCAATTACTGACAAGAAGCGAATTTCATATTTATATGTTTCATTTATATAAGAGATTTTAGTTATTTGAGTATCTACTTCCTAGCGATTGCAGAAGTTGATTTGTTTCAGAAGTGTTTCGCAGCTTGGAGTCCCTTTGAAGGATTCTATCTCCTAGTGTTATATAACGTGACCATTTCTGACGAAATGGGAAATAATTGATATTTACCCTTTGCCGAAAACAATTATGGCAAGGATAATTGCGTCACACTGATATGCCAGTATCACGACTCGCGGCATCGTACCATGTCACGGGTTGTTCTAGAAACGTGACTTGAAAGGAAAGAATCAGAATGCTCTCTCAATTTCCCGGTAGTATGGTATTGTAATGAAACTTTCAGCACCGTGTTCCTCAAACAACATTATAATCGTCACCTTTCCCGGCATCTGGGCGTTAAGCAGAAGGTCCGGATTCGAATCGCAGTCGGCGTGACCAATTCTTTGAACTAATTTAACTATCAAAGGATGTTAATTATTTTAACCATGGTAAAATATGTTTAGAAAAATAAAAGGAAAAATTGAAACATGACAATAACAAACCATCTTCAATCTATTTTACTAACCACCGTGTTATATTATCCCGTGTAAATCCAGAGCCACTTCCACAACTGATCTCTTGTGGAGATATGGTCAATTCCATGGAGCGAAGATTTCATTGTCACCACTGAGTCTAACATAAGACTGGCTGGTGGCAATTGATACTCCAGAATATCACAATTACGAGATGAAAACGATGCTTTTCGCGAGATTTGAATCCACAACCCTAGGGCACAGCGATTGCCAACGCAGTCGCCTGCGCTAAAAGGGGTCGACGAAGTAGGGCATCCATGAAGCATGTACCGGAAGTCTCGGCAGAAGCCGTTAAGGCAACAAACCTCTGCAGATGGAGCTGCCTTCAGACCCCGTCCCTGAGGACACCCTTGCACGCGAGGCATTGACATTGAAACCACTCCCGCTCCACGTTCGAAGCGAGGACTAGTGAAGTGCGTCGGGGGTAGGCGAGGCGCTGCTGGTCCAGAGCTGCTTGACCTGAACCTTTGAATGAACGAACCGCCTCCACCCCTGCTGCTACCCCTGACGCAGGCAGCACCGCCCTCACCCCCGCTGCCTGTTCTACTCTCCTCGCCGTCACCACACTCACCACCACCATCCAGCCTTCGCTGCCACCACTGCATGCGTCATCACCAGCACCATCCTCATCACCACCACAGCTGCCATCAGTCACCACTATCATTTCTGCCATCACCTTCTCTATCACCACCATCTCTACCGACGTCACTTTCATCACCGTCGCCGCCACCACCACCACCCCTACTACAACAACCTCATCACCGCCCCCAAGCCGTCCCGTCCCTGGTATCAATGCTACCACCACCATCGCGAAACCCACTGCCTCCATCTCCGTCGCCACCCCCACTACTACAACCTTCACCTCTTCACCACCGCCTCCAAACTGTATTCCGCCGCCACCGATGCTATCGCCTCCGTCGCCAACCCCACTGCCTTCTTCGTCGTCGCTACCGCCACTTCTACAACGACCTCCAAAACTGAGACTTACGAGCGTAGTCTGATCCCAATTGTAAAACTATCGCAATTGCAAACTATCGCTGCTTACTTTTTTGTACAATGGATCGCGACAATCTTACAAAGACTGCGACAGGCTCTTCAAAGCTCGCTTGCCCGGGGATACCTAGCTTTAACGGTGGACATGTGCTGGATGCAAGACAAACGTTCTGTCGGAGATAGTTCTGTTAGTTGGATCGTAGACCCTCACCGAGACCTTTACCACCGCCTCCAAGCTGTGGACCTCCGCCAGCGATAGTATCACCTCCATCGCCAATAACCACCACCCCTTTACCACCGCTGCCACCGATACTATCACCCCCATCGCCAACTCCACTGCCTCCACCGCCCCCCTCCCGTGGCAGTAGCCTTGGAGAGCCGGCGTGCGGACCAGGCGGCACTTGTCCGCAGAGAGCGAGGGCGAGGGCCCGCGGGGCCCGCTGCCCCCTCCCACCGCGCGCAAGGCCCCCCGGGGGCTCATTGTCGCACGCGGGGGACCTGCCGCGCCCCGACAATGTGCGGGATTCGTTCGGGTTTTGTTCGCGCAGCAATAGACGCAGCAGCGGCGGCGGCGGCGTTCTTGAGAGCGGAGGTTATCGCCGGATCGCTCCGGGCGCGCGCCGCGGGCGGCCGTATTGTGAGGCGGGGCGGCGCGAGGCGGGGAGGGGCGGGGCACGCACTCGTGGGACTGATTGAGCGTTCGGCGGCGGCGGTGGAGGCGGCGCACACGGTGTCATTCCCAGGCTCCTTCGCTAGGCACAATGGCCCCGATGCCGACGCTTCGCTTCCGGGCTGAAGGGTTGCAACGACACGATGTAGTAGTAGGACCACGGGGCGACCATTGACTCCCGTTTAGAGGTTCCATACACCTTCAAGCAAGGCTTGCGAACTTGGTTCGGGCCGGTTGTAAATCTGTTGCTGCTGTAGGGTTCCCTGACGTTGTTCCCCCGAGTCGTATTTTCAAGCTTGAATGCGTATGGGACCTTTAAAGCTAGGCCACTGAAACGAATGAGCTTAGCCTCATGCCAATTGCAAAACTATTTCAATTGCAACTTGCTTCTTTTTTTGCACGATGGATCTTCTTACAAAAGTATAGTGGACAGTGTTTGTACATTGGACACACTCTCTGAACAATGGACAGTCTTACAAAAGCGTGAAGCAAATCTTGAAGACTCGTTAGCCTAGGGCTATCTAGCGGTAAACTGTGGACATGTGATGCGTGCAACGCAAACGCGCTACCGGAGATAAAGAGGTAATCTAGCTATAGGATCTTAGACCCTCCCCTCGATCGACTGTTCATAGTTTCCCATAATCCATTCAGCAAATTCTGTGAACGTTTGGTATTTTACTTCTGGATACTCCATCTCTAACTTCAGTTAGTGTTTACTGTTTTGACGTTAAGTAATTTTATTATGTGAGTCGACTAATTAGGAAGATCATCAAGTGAATATCCGACCGTTCTTTATTACGATATGCACTTGGTGAACATCTCATTTGCGAAACCTCGGTCGTGACTTATTTCCAAGGTAGTCGATATACACAAATTAACTAGAAAAGACAGGTTTTGCTGTGGCTGCTAATCTGTTGGTGGAAGTTAACGCTCGACCACAGTCGTTGACTTACATCGCTAGATATGATAGCCACGGGCTCTTTCTCTTAGAGAAGTGATGTGAAGGTTACTTCCATCCGTAAGGCCAGGTAGCATGTGTGGCAAAATGATATCACAGCTCTACGCAGTTGAACACCTCGCTGCTAGAGAGCTGTAGTGAAAGTAATCCTAACACGTTCACGTGGAATACGTTTAGGCAAGGCTAAGATAACTAAGTTTGTGGTTTGAAGTGAATTTATAGTTTCAATTTTGTTTTCCTGTGTCATTCTCTCTTTTTCCGCTTCTATTTCTAAAAGTTAATAAAATCAAAGTAATAGGAAATCTTTCGCCACCAACCACGTTTTTATATTGTTATACTTCTTTCTTTGGCATAATTAATTACAGAATAAACATTTCACACAATTACAAATATGACATGGGAGAACTTCAAATCAGGATCACAACATTATGTAACTCTTAATAAACACAGTACTGCAGGTTACGACAGAAACATCACTAAGAAAATTGAACTCGCATTCTACTCGTATGTACAGTTTCCCTCCAAAATACTCGTAGCATTGTTAAACTCGTAGCTTGCCAAGGAGGCGAGAGGCTTTGCACTGCTAATAAGTCACCCTTGGCATTACTGTTTTAGACACTATGCAAAGTGATCAAAATAAGAAACCAAGAGAGGTCAGATAATTGTAACCTCATCAATCTAATCAGAAAAGAAAATTGTCCCAAGTTCCGTTAAATCCCTCACCTCAGTCGTCTACTAATGGAAGTCATAGCCAGTTTTGGACCTAGACTTACCCTGCAGGCAAGGTGATCACAGGATTATTTAAGAAAACTAAATATAAGTCCGGTAGCGTAATGAAACAGCTCACCCTAAGAAGCGATCTCACAGGTCTTGTAATCGCGTCTTTGCGGTAGAAAAAATTCATTAATAATAAGCTCAATGGCAAGACATCCTTCCCTTGCGTAATATAATGAGAGTCGTATTTTACCCATTACAACTTCAAGAAAAGGGCTAAAAATTGCAGTCCTAATAACATGGTTTCCAAGTGGAGACGCCTCCCTTACAACACTACGCCCCTGTTGCCCACCATTCGCCAAGTACAGGGACCAGACCTTTGCAGCACCTACTTCCGCAAACATTCAGAGTCGACTCGAGTCAGTAATCTTCTGGACAGATCTGGGCGTCATTTAGCATCGAGTCGCTTTCTTGCTTCGGCGTCATTGCACGAAGTTCTTCTTGCAGCTCTACTCCCCCTCCCTTCCCTGACAGCCAGGCCGCGACTCACCTTCTTTCCCAACCTCGTCTTTCTCCGGCTTAACTTTCCCAGCCACACCCCTGACAGCCCACGCTTCACCCCGTACTTATTCGCCTCACTGTCTTTCATATGACTTTTTTCTCTGCCAGGCCCGTCTTTGTGTTGCTCTTCTCTGCATTGACCATCTCCTCTTTTCCCAGTCTTTCCCCGCCCTAAGCTCTGCATTTCTCTGATCTGGCCACCGTGCCCTCCCAGTAGTTTCCTCCAACGAGATCCGCTAGAGTGCAATGCAAGGGACGACAACGTTGCGTTCTCTCCGCCTCGCCACGATCGCCTCCTCCCACCTCTCTCGCCACGTTCGCTCCACCACACACGCTCACCACGCCTCACACCTCTCGTCACGCGAAGCTCGCCATTCACTCCCGAGACTATTCACCTCCGTGACCATTCGACGCGCTCACCCCGTCAAGTCCTGCCTGCCTCGCCGCGAAATGCTTGCCCCGCTTCGCCACACTCTCCATACCACCACCCGCCCCACTCTGCAATACACGCCATGCTCGTCACGCTAAGCTCTCTCCCCGCCTCGTCTCGACATGAACGCCTCGTCCCACCGTTCTCGACACGCGATACCCCGCTCGCCACACCACACGCGCTTACCACGCCACGCACTCTTTTAAGCTCGTCGTTCACTTCCGTGACCACTCGCCTCTGTTCGACGCACTCGCCCCGACACGTCCTGCGTGCCCCGCCACGGAATGCTGACCCCACCTCGCCACACTCTCCTTACCGTCCTCCACTCGCCACCCTCGCCACTCCACTCCATGCTCGCCACGTTATACTCTCCCCGCCCCGCTCCGTCACGTTATACTCTCCCCGCCCACCTCGCCACGTTATACTCTCCCCGCCCCGCCTCGCCACGTTATACTCTCCCCGCCCCGCCTCGCCACGTCATACTCTCCCCGCCCCGTTACGGTATACTCTCCCCGCCCCGCCTCGCCACGTTATACTCTCCACGCCCTGCCTAGCCACGTTATACTCTCCCCGCCCTGCCTAGCCACGTTATACTCTCCCCGCCCCGCCTAGCCACGTTATATTCTCCACTCCCCGCCTCGCCACGTTATACTCTGCCCGCCCCGCCTCGCCACGTTATACTCTCCTCTCGCCGCCTCGCCACGTTATACTCTTACCGCCCCGCCTCGTCACGCCCCATCACTCTCGCCGCATCCTACCTCCTACACTCGCCTCACGACACACGCTCGTCACGCCGTGCTCGCTCACATCATGTCGCACTCGTTGCATACCCCCATCTCATCCTTGTCCGTCGCGCACTCCCCAGCTCTTTTTTCTGCGTCCTCACCTTGGACGATCCTTCCCCACTCCGCCAATTTCCAGCCATCTCCGCCCTCCCCAACCCTGCTCCACCCTTCACCACCATGCCCCGCGATACGACGCGATGGTTCGCGCGTTGCAACCGCCGCCAACTGGCGCTTCCTCTGAGAGGCGATTTCCTCGCGCGCGCCGCCGCCGCCGCCGCTTCCTTCCGGCACCGCCCCCCTCGCCCCGCCCGCCCCGCCCCGCCCCGCCCCGCCCCGCCCCGCCCCGCCCCGCCCCGCCCCGCCCCGCCCCGCCCCGCCCGGCCGCGCCTCGCCCCGCGGCGCTATTATGAAACTAGAAGGGGAATGAAGACATAATCAAAGTTTGTGTTGCGCTACAAAGATACGAGTGTTTAAAAGAGTTTTCGAAACATTCGGTTAATTTGCAGTAGACGCCTCTGCCGCTGCCGCCGCCGCCGCCGCCGCTCCCAGGGGGTAATTACCGGTCTTTACTGGGAGTCTTCCCGCCAGCGGGGAATTTGAATTATAAGTTGCGCGAAGTTCTGGCAGCGCGCAGCAACGGCGGCGGCGGCGTGAGGAGAAGAGGAAATGGGGAGGGATGAGGAGAAGGAGCCGGCGAAAGGAGTCGAAAGAGGAGAAAGCGACGGTTACTGAGACACCTCTACTCAGAGAAACGGATTTTCCCGGGGGGGGAGGGCGAGATGGGCGGCAATTGCGGCTTAGAGTAGGGCATTGCCGGAATTTTGGACGTGGAAGGCTTGCCGTTTCCCAAGAGATCTTGGGCGAATGAAAAAAACAGTTACCTCGCTTGTGTTTTCTCTGAGCTTCCATGGATTCAATGACCGTGAAGTAAAAATTATTTAATTTTGATAAATGATTTCAATATACGTTACAAAACAAACATGAAAATCAACGATTTATTAAAGCGTAAATGTATTTAAACTACATTCGTATAGTTATTCGCTTAGAAGTAGAATCGATCTCGAACAAACTTCACAGAAATAACGAATGAAAAATGAAAGAAAGGAACTAATCAGTAAACATCGTATTTCGTTTTCATAATAAACGTATTTGCTTTATTCTCTAGGGTAGTGTTTTCCAAACTAGACCTGAGGGTTTATAGGATGTTGCAAACCACCTGATATATTCAGCTACGAACTCGTAATGGAATTTATACAACATTCATTGAAAACTATAAGCAAGAGGAAGCTATAGAAGCAAGCAAGGCTCTTAATCCACTTAAGGAATATAATAAAGGGAGAACTTCCTTTTACTTGTTTTACATCTATAAAAATTGTATGATATACATTGTGTGTTCGTTGCTTCTTTTATTTATTACGGCCAAATAATGATGGAAATGTTTTTGATTCATTCATAATAAGAAGGGTGTATACGCTGCCTATAAAGTGTCGAATTCTTACATTTGATGTGTAGGATATCGAAAAAATAAGAGTTCATTAGGGTGTCGCCACAGGAAAAGATTTCAAACTCTCGCTGTAGATGCCTACACTGACTGCGTCTAGGATTCGGGCCAAAAGCTACCAACTCCCTCGCAGATTTGGCTCTGTGTATTTTCCCCAGTGGACGAATCCACGTGCTTAACACTCCTATCTACGAGTGTCTACGATCTGCTCTTCGAATGGGTACAAGCATTTGCAGCAGATTTTCACGTGAACATTTGAAACAAGTCATCGCTCGCGGCTTCAGAGTTTATTACCTATAAAAAACGACAACAGGCTCGAAAATGTACGCTCTAAAAATCGAAGACCTATCGGATTATTGAAACTTTATTTACCTCATTTTTCACCACATTGAATACCAAAAGCGTTCATTTAAAGTGTTATCTCGTGCGAAGATAATACGGTTAAATCTCGATAACTCGAACATCGAGTACAGCGATTCAAATCTGCGAAAAATATATATTGAAATTTCTCTTACATATCTCCACACATTTGGAACTCTCACAACATTATTTCCGAGTGTAAGATAACTCGACTTTTTCGTTTTCGAATACCAGACACTGTGCTATGAGGAGAATTATTTAGAGTGAAGAATTTATCCCTCCATTTCTAAGTGCAATATACTTCAGTTAAAAAAATGTAACCGTACGCAAATAATTTATAAACAAATCCAATAATCAAATGAGAAATAATACACTAATATACACTAGGTAAAGCGATAAAATGTTAAAATTAAAACAGGAATTTCTCAACAACAAAAAAAAACGAACTCCACAAACAACAATTCTCAAGTAATCAGTGCTCCATGCTCACAATATATCTTCAGACGACCCAGCACCGTGTGGCACGAATACTTCTTTCCTGTGCTGTTGTAAAACACGCAATGCCCTTAGCGTCTCTTTGTACTATGATGCAACCGACTGCTTCTTGGTTGCACTAGATGAGTAATTAGACAATAATCTCCTTGTATATAGAAATAACTTTAAGAAGGGCCCAGTATGATAGGTTGAGACACACATAATCGTGAAGTCCGCCGGTGGCATTGCAAGAGATAGCATCGTAGCCGTTTACAAGAGAGCCAACTGCAAACAAACGCATTGACGAATTGAGCGCGTGGACATAACCTGCAGTTGCATTGCCGGCAGAACCCAAGCAGAGGCTGTCAATGCGGCCCCTTCTTAAGGCCCATACTCACGGTACAGTTTTCGTGTAATTTTTCATACAGTTTCTGAACACAAACTTGAAGGTTCCAAACTAAAAGTATAAAAGTCAAAAGTTCACGATCTGTACTTTGGTGTATGAATCGCCACAGGACGCCGCTAGGGGGTCTACCGGGAAACAACTGAATTTGCGCCGACCAAGTACTTTCAGTGGCGGTATTTCGGTGCGTGTGTTCTCACTGGATGAACTTTATTAACTATTAATTAACCATAAAAAGCATAAAGAAGAAAAATAGGAAGGCGGAAATAGGGAAAGAGGTAGTTTATCACAATATCACTTCACACAGTCGCGCCCTGACACACCTAACCACAAAATGGACGATTAACGTCGCATCGGGTTAACAAATCCGTTAGTGAACGATTCTACCGCTCGAGATGCTTGAGTCAAACTGTAAGCATTTTGCATAACAAATTGCGAACATGCCCAAAAGTTTTCTTGCAGAAATCGTGCAGACTGAACTAATCGTTTTCTGTACGTCCAATCTGCATGAAAATTGGATCGTGTAAGTTGACCTTTAGAGTAATCCCACTACATCACGGTAGCACTGAGCGCTTCTTGGTCGCACCAGAAGACCCGAACCCTTCTCTCACCACGAGGCAGCGCGCGCCCTTGTCCGGAGTAATCTCCCGCGAGCAGGCGCGGAGTGATGGCCTCGGCCGGCGCGAACCTCCTCCTGCTCGCGATTTACGGGCGACGCTAAGGAGGCGCGACTTATCCGCAGCGGCGGCCCGCGCGGCGATGGCCGCCCCGCCCACGCCCCCACCCCCTCTGGCGGCGGCGGGTGAAAAATTGTCGCGGCGGGGGCGGCCGCGAGGGCGGGCGCGGGCGGCGCGTTGGAGATTGAGCCGGGAACAGGGGGCGATTCCGGCGTTATCAGCGCCCGCCACGCTAGCCCCGAGATGGGGTGGGATGGGGTGGGATGGTGGAGTGGGCGGGGCCGGGCGCCCAGGGCGCAGCACGTGTGTGTGCGCGTGCGTTTGTGAGGGCGGTGGGCGCGTGCCGGCGCGCGGCTGCCCCGCCCACACCGGAGCCGCCGCGTTGCGCAGCGCCCTCGCAAAGCACCGCCCCCGCCGCCCCGCCCCCGACGCCGCCCCCGCGGCCGCCTCCGCCGCCGCCGCCACCGCCGCCGTCGATATTAAATTTGTGGAATGCGGCGGCGGTGCCGGCGGCCGGTGGCGCGGGTAGGCTGGGGGCGGCCCCGGCTGCGCCCGCCGCCGCCGCCCTCACCACCCTCACCGCCCTCACCGCCGCCACCGCCGCCGCCAGTATTAAAAACTGCCCCCGCCCCGTAAGCGCGCCTGCTGCGAACCGGGAAGCGGGGCCGGGCGGAAGGGTAGGCCTGGCTGGTGGCTGCTGTCTGGGGGCGATAAGGTGGAGCGGGGGCGTGGCTCGACCGCCCTCCTCGCCGGTGGTTCTCTGAAGCCCCCACAAGAGCCCCGTAACCACCCTGCGACCCCACGGGCGGAGCGCGGCCTGAGGCATTACGCCGTGTTTTTATTGATTCACTCATCCGATTACGAGGCCCACGCTGGGAAACATTTAATGTTCTGCGAGGACGCGGGGATAAGGGTCAATGCAATACGTTTATTACAACGTACCGCATTATAGTCTTCAATCTTATCGCCTACCAAAAGATGTAATACAAGTGTGAATGCTTCTCGTTAATGATGTATGATTCTTCCCTTCTCTTCTGCTGGATCTGAATTCAATGAAGTTTTTAATTCCTTCTTTGATGTAAAACAAGGATAATAATAAAAATAACAATGTGATGCATAAAAAAATTGATAGTGCTTATTTGGTGAATTTTCAAGTTGTTAAATTTTATATTACACAAAAATCCTCTCTTAAGGATTCTTGCAAGAAGAAATGGCGACGAAGGATTGTTTGTATTCAGAAGATGTGATTAAACTAAAATGACAAAGTTAAGTAATATTTGTAATATTCATGATTAACTGTACTTGGAAGTACACACTTCAATTAATATAAACTCAGGCACCAAATAATATAAATTCTTTGGGTCTCATTCAGCTTCATACTTGTGTAATCCAGGGGAAAATTCAGTAATGTATGTTACAATGTGTGCGGAAGCTCTTTTAAAAGTAACTCCCTTCAATTTCAGCAAAAGAGAAAAAATGTTGCTGCATTAATACTAACTTTACTCGTAGTCATCAACTAGCTTAGATTTAGAAAATATAGACAACATAAATAGTAGTAATACTAACTTCAGGAAGCCACATTACAGCTCAGCCACTGACAAAGCTGTTCTGCCGATAAAAAGAATTACATCGATATTGAACAGCTTTACTCGCACCGACTTAAATATCGAGATACAAATACCTTAGATAGCTCAATGAAGTAAACTGTCCCGCCAATGATGTAAACTGTAACATGAACGATCGTGTTACAAGTTTTAGATCAACGTTCTGGATAGAAAACGCCATTTTGGCAGCATTTCGATCCAGTCTTTATTTGAAGACTACTCCCGACGCAGAGCTAGTGTATCCGTCGAGTATCTTTTGCAGTGCCTGGATGCATCTCTGTAATTCTCAGCCAGATCTAGATCTCCAACAACGTCACTACGTGAGACTAGTTCGAGCGGGATATTGCCGCTGGAAATCAATTCTGTCTGGCACCTGCCAGGCTTCTTTTACACCCCACTTCCGTGAGAAGACACGCTGATTATTTTCCGCTTTTCGAAAATCCCCCCTTGAACACGCGAACTCTGGTTTTGGAATTCCTGTATCTGTAGGAATGGCTGTGCAAGTCATGACCTTTCATTGTGAATGGCTAATATATAGATGCTACCTTGAAATTTAATTTCTCAAATTTATCAAACATTCTGTTTCATTTTAGTTGATGAAATATTTGCACAATACAAGCAAAAACTGTGATTACTAACAGATCTATTATGACAAAAAAGTTAAGATGCCATTTTTATGTGACCATAATATCCTATACATCGTATTGATAAGGTAATGACACGGAATGTAACAGCGGGTGTATGATATCAGTGTAATTTTTTAAATACAAAGACTTAAATATAACGAATAACTATGCCTACATTGAAATTCAGTGCATGCAGTTTGTGCTTCCAAAACATTTCGTGAGTACACAGAATACATAATATGTGCTTCGAACTCTTTTTAAATCATTATATAATTTATTAATGTTGTTAGTTTTCATACTCTTGCTGAAAAAATAATTTTAAAACATGTTTATCACCACCTTGACAGCTGTGCGGAGATCAATACATACGTCAACTAAGCACTTGCTTAAGGACCCCGCCTGTATAGGGATCCCAATTACTTGTTTACATTTTTTATATTTTTTTCTTGTTCGTATTGGTTCGCGTATGGGAGAGTCAGGGGGACGCCTTGCAGATGGCGTGGGCGAGTGTCATCCAAGGTCCCTTCTTGCATTGATTCGTGTATATGTGTTGAAGTTCTGTTCATAGTAATGCGTGGTAGGAACCCTAGAAAAATATTTGAATATTGAAATTGTAATTTGATAATGTTATAGCATGTTCAATATTATTAGAGAAGTTCATAGATTGTCGTTCTCAGGGCCCTTTCATTAATTCCACCATATCCGAGAGAGACGAGAATTGATGTGAACAGAACATGTGAAGTATAGATAAGATAAAACAATCATTCATACCGATTAAAATGAAGCTTCTTTGAAAATCACGGCAAAAACTAAAAATACAGACATTTTACAGCATGCAAATTAAATGACAAAATAATTGCGACTTGGTATTCTTGGAACTGTTTCTAACACTTCAATGTCAAAGTAAGCGCTTTTATGAGCAGAAACACTTTTGAAGTTTCAAAATTATTATTATTATTATTATTATTATTATTATTATTATTATTATTATTATTATTATTATTATTATTATTATTATTGGCGGAGTGTAAGAGAATAAACGATAAACCTCTTTGATATTTATCAACGGTTAATTCTCCTGCTGTCAGCTGGGCATGGAGGATATAAACAAAAGTCAAAGTTATTAGACAGTCGATTTTTTAAACACGCAGCAGTTGAGCCCACAAGATCAACAACGAGCAGTCAGAAGGCATGTATTAATTTATCGGGGAGCCGATGGCCCGAAAGATCCGAACTGTTCGCCGCAATCCGCGCAGTGTGCCGATCGCTCCCAAGGAACGCCTCAAGGAGCGTGCGCTGAAGAGCTGTCGAGGGCCTCTTTGTGTGTCCCTGCGCGGGCGGGGGGGGGGGGGGGCACCTCCTCACGCAGCGGCGTCCAGCGCTGCAGCTAATGGCATTTGTCAGCGCGCGGCCCGCGTGAAGAATCACAAGGCGATGGTAATGAACCTCCCAGCCGAGGATAAGAAACAGGCCTGACGTCACTGCGTATTGATCTACCGGCAGGGGGCGGCGGCGGCGGCTGCGAACGCCTTTGTCTCTGGAGGGGGCGGGGCGGGGCGGGCACGGGCGCGAGCGCGGGCGGCGGGGAAGCGTGGCAACAACGCGCCTTCGGGGGCCACCCCCAAGACGCGACAACGCCGCCGGAGATCGCGCCCGCGCCGCCCCCGCGCCGCCCCCGTGCCGCCCCCGCCCCCGGGTATCGACACCCGAGGTGTCGCGCGCCCCGGCCCCGCCCCTGCCCCCGGCCCCGCCCGGCCCCCGGCGGCGGCGGCGGCGGCGGCGCGGGCGCTTTGCGGGAACGGCGCCGCGGGGGGCGGGGCGGCGCCGGGCGCATCGCCCGCCTTTAAGAAAGCGCTGGGGAGCGGCGCCAAGGGGACCGGCGCGGCGGCCGTGGCTCCCGGGCTGCCTCGCGACACCCAAAGCGGCCTAGCGACACCCGGCGTCCCGCAGGGGCCGGCGTTGGGGACGCGAGCTCACCGCTGCGGCTCAGCCAACTTTGGACTTTAAAGTTATCGCGGTACTCGTAATTTCTTCTACTAAACTTGAGATGACTTTGGTGAACACATTTTTTTTCAAAATACGAGATTGCATTGTTGCTCTTCTAGTAGGAAGAAAAAATATTTATATTTTTATAAGTTGCAAAAATTTCTAATCTTAAATATTTTTATTGATATTACAACGTTATAACATCAGTCTGAATGCCAAAAACAAAAAAAAAACTATTTAAGTGAAGTGATGGGGGTGAATACACGGAAACTTCATGGACACTCAGAAACTATTTTCTAATGCGTTTCCCAAAATTCGTTTCATAGTGGTACCCTCTGCTCTTGCTTTATCATGGTTCAGGAAATTTCCTGTTTTCTAACGTACTATACCCATGATGGCTAATAGCAACCTTTTGATAAGAGGTAAATACAACTAAATGGCTCTTAAAGCTAGTATTTTTGAAGTCAGCGTTTCCTAACAATTTAGTAATTGACATTACTCTCGGCAACCTTGAGGGAAGTAAGTACCTCTGTGTGTGAGACACACGTGAACCCCCGTATACTATCAATGTCGAAGTTCATGCATATTTATTAGGAGCTTTTGTTTCCCTCCAAAAGATTTGTGTTAAATTAATACTGCGAATTTTTGTGAAGCAGAAATGTGTTCCATTTTCTGTACTATTTCCCTCAAATCTCGAATCTCAATGTGTCAGAATATTCTTCAGTTGAAAGTTCCCCCCTCGGATTCGATATATCAATTTCCACTGTTTTAATTGTCTCATATCCACTTGGTATATTGGTCTGAACATTTGATGTAGTTTGTTAATAGATGCAAGTTATTAATACACACCGCAGTAGTATTCCGATTATATTCATTGACTAGGAATGTCAGGATTATGTGTAATGAAATACACAAAAAAGAGATTTAAAGACCGACGACTGGATTGGGAAGATTAAAAAGAAAATGTGCATGAATCAATTTATATTTTTAATTATTTTTATTTTCTTTGGAAGCCCTATGAAACTTCTCTTCGTTTTAGCTTCTCAATCACAGTGCCGATGCGGTCTTGGAATTCAAAGTACGTTGTTTGACTGCCGCCAGACAACGCAGACTCTGATCCCTAGGAGATACCAAAAAACGTTTGCCAAAAAGGTTAGAGAAATCGAGTATTTATAAACTAGCGGTAATTTATGACGAGATAGTAAGCATTCTCACGTTTTTAAACAGAATATTAACACCACGATTATCAGAAATCCGAATAGTACACCGGGAACGGTGGATCCTTGCATCAACTGATGTCACTGCAGTGCCTCTGACCGGAGGTCCTAGGTCGAGACGGCGGCAGGATTTTCGACACTAGCTTTCGCTAGGTCAAATTCAGTCGTTGTCTGGAGGATAATTCTAGCGGCCGGCTGCTGTGATCGGTAGTTTTCCTGGTTTCTCCTATCAACACTGGACGAATGCCGGAGCAGTATCCGGAAACAAACGGGGCAACGGACCGCACGCGATCTTTCCTTCCTCTTCTTTGTCCTATCATCATCTCCCTCCCACACACATCTACATGCACTACACACATACCGGGAGATCGGTCGGGGACTTAGAACTTGTCCCGGCTGGGGCGGTGTCCCGCTGGTGGGAAGACCTGGCTAGGGAAAACCCCGCTAGTCGACGGTAGGTCGGCGCCGGATCTCGCCATTAAGTGGGGGAAGATCACCGCCGCATCCCGATAAAAAACAGGCACTACACTTACGGAACTAATGACGTCAGTAGTTGACGCACCCGGCACTAATCAATCAAAATCGAATAGTGCAACAAATAAAGGACAAACGAATTCACTACTTTCGCAGTGTGCAACTAACAGTTTGAATGCACATCTCCAGCGCGTTCTGAGCTGACTGCTCGCAGAAGCGTGCCCTGCGCCGCTCACGAACGGAGGGGGTGCGAGGGGAGGGCCCTGGAGCATTTTCCGTCAGAGCCACCTGCACAGCTTCCCCGACGCACAACGATCGTCTTGGGAAGGAACAGAATAGAAATGTGCCATACCCGTTTCAGCGCACATCTTTCTTTCCAATTTGAATTCCTATATGGTTCGGAAAACCAATGATCCCTACGCTCCACCATCACGGACGGTCCTGCCAGGACATCAGAATGCAAATTATATATTTTATATACCAGCATTATAAACGAACTTTCCTCATGCAAGATCTCGTTCAGACATTTTACGGTAAAAATGCTGACGTATTATATTTTACGGTACGAATGATTGCGTCATCACACATTCAGCTAATGGCAGCGAGAGAATCGTGATGCGGTGCCGGTAAACGGAACAGCCGACCACCGTTATCTCACACAGATGTTAAATAGGTACCCGAGACAATGTTGTTTCGCAACATTATGTTTGATTCTTTTATAAATTTATAATGCTGCTACACAAAAAATAGCGTATGCCACTCGTTTCGATTGTCGGTTTATTGCATTCGTCGCTCGTCGCTCGTTTTCAAAACATGCAATAAAGTATAACATTATAAACTCGTTGCATAAAAAACTATTTTTTTGTTGGTGAATCTCGGAGTGGCAAGTTTGCTTATGAGACACTGAAATATCTCCGATAGCATCTGAGCGATGTTTAAATGTGTTGATCAACTACCTTTCTTCTTTTCTTTATTCTTTTTCGGAATAAATTCTTCATAACAATTTTCATATAGTTTCGACACATTGATAATTATTATGTAGCTAAGTCGAATTCAGCGGGCGTCTGGCGAAGAATTCTAGTGGCCGGCTGATTCTGATCAGTAGTTTTCCGTCGGTTCTCCCATCAATGCCAGGTGAATGCCAGAGCAGTACCCTGAGAGCAGCTACGGACAGTACGCGATCTTTCCTTCCTCTTCCTTGTCCTATCCTCACCCCTCACGCACACTTGCACTCACATGCACTACACTATCACGCTTGTCGGGAGACCAGTCGAGTGATTAGAGCTTGTCTCGACTGGGACGGTGCAACACTGGTGGGATATACCTGATAGGGAAAAATCCTACTAACTGACGTGTACGTAGGCGTCGGCACTCACTTTCCAGCAAGGAAAACTCACCTCCACTATCAAAATTTACATTACATTTATGGGACTAATGACCTTTGAAGTTGAGGCGCCCGGAATCACTAATAAATCACCAATTATTACGTAATATTCCAACTCTTCGATAAGCTCACTTGCATCCTGCCATTGAGCGCGTCCTGCCAGGAGGAAATCCGAGGGAGCGCAGAGGCGAGCTGCGCGAGCGTAGGAGCAGCCGCAGAGGTGGAGAGGCAGGGTCCGGGAGCGCTTCCCGTCAGAGGCACCTGCACCGCGGTGCCCCCCCCTCCACCGCCCAACCCGGCCGGAGGCGCCGCTTGGGCGCAGCAGCACAGACGCCGCCACTGCGCCCCGCCCCGCCCCGCGCCGGTTGCACAGAGGCGCGGGCGCGCGCCCCGGCCCTCACGGCCCTGGCGGCGGAAACGCTCCAGCGGCGGCGCAGCGGCTGACATTCCGCGCGGGGCGGGGCGGGGCGGGGCTGCGGGGGCGGGGCCGGGCGGCGGCGGTCAGAGCGCCGGATGCGCGGCACAAAGGGGCAGCCGCCGCCGCCGCCGCCGCCGCCATCGCCGCCGCCACCGCTGCCGCCACCGCGCGGCGCAGCGAGAGCGACGAGGGCGGGCGAGGCGGCGGCGAGGGCAGGGGGCGGCGCCCGTACAAGCGCGGAATGCACCCGCCCCGCGCACCGCCGCCGCCAACGCATCGCCAGGGCGCGCGTCGCAGCGGGTGGCGGCGACGGCTCTGTTTGCGCGCGCGAGCGTCCGCCCGCCCGCCCGCCCGCCCGCCCGCCCGCCCGC